>VWYH01000214.1:977573-1078037 GCA_013399365.1 Pampusana beccarii | reverse complement strand
TGTCTTCCCAATGTGAGTCTATAAATTATGACATTCCGTCCCCATTTGACACTCAGGTAGCACTGAAATGGATATTTGTGCCTCAGCCTCACTTTTCCACCAACATGCAGAAATGGGAATCCTCAGGCACCGACATTCACAAATTAAGCAAACATTATTCTGTAACACGTGACTACACACTTGGAAATTATTTTAAGGCAATCTGAAAAAAAGCCTACAGGGGCTCTGCAGATTTACTGCAAAGCAAAAACAACGTTAAACCACAAAACAATGAGAAAAAATAACATCATTTCCCATATGTTCAATGTGCAAAATGGATATACAGCCCTTTAGGTAGCAATAGTAATAAAGAAAAGTCATCTGGGTCAAATGGCATATTTCTATTTATTATTAGCATTATTTAAACAAGACTTAAGGTGTACACAGTGCTCTAAAAGCAAATGAAAAACTGGCAGATCCCTTCCCTGAAAAGCATACAATCTGAAGTAAGAGAATCAATGGATAACAGCTTTTAAGTTTTTGCAGCAAGAAAAAATGTCACAACAAAAAACAGGTTTCAAAGCTTTTGGCCATGAAATGAAAGGCTAATTTAATTTTTTTTCATTTTATTACAGAGCAAGCAGCAGTCTGGGTTCACATGGGCTCCTCCACTAAGACAGCTGAAGCTACAAACAGGAACGTCGCTAGTTCAACCAAGCAAACATAAAACAAAAAGAAGCCCCGTAAAACAAAAGAAAGCTCAGATCTCATTTGTTGGCTGCCAGCAGTGCACTGTATGTATTTCAGAGGAGCTCACATGGAGTGAGACAGAGATTCAAAGGTAAGACAAGTCTTAGATGATCCCCTGCCGTTAAACTAACACAGAGTATTTTATTAACCATATGTCAGTTATTGCTACCAAAAGCATCAAATCCTGCCTGGGTTTTTTCAGGGTGTTGGCTGGCTTGTGCCTGTGAACAAGACCCGTTTCTCCTGTCCATGGCCCTGGGCCAGTGACCAAGCTGCTTTTGGCACCTTCTAAACAAACTTGGAGTCTTCTCTCCATCTCCAGCCCAGTGGGACCGATCCCAGGGCTGCCCCCCGACCTGGTGCAGCCCCCAAGGAGCCCCTTCAACATGGGGGAATGGGTGACAGCAGCNAAAAAAAAAAAAAAAAAAGTTGCAAAAAGCCAAATTCTCTGTCTCTCATGGGAAATATCTAAAGACCTTCCAAATACACAAAATTAATTTCTGATGCCCCAGGGCATAGAGAGATGTTAAAGGAAATCCAGAATGGACAGAAATGTTAGTATTACTGTAAGAAACAAGGGGCATGGACTGCTAAGGACAAGGTTTGGTGTAATTACAAACACAGCATACCTCTCTAGATCTGNAGCCCAGTGGGACCGATCCCAGGGGTGCCCCCCCACCTGATGCAGCCCCCAAGGAGCCCCTGTGCTCCCAGGAGTGACAGCAGGGCACAGAGCCCCTTCAACGTGGGGGAACGGGTGACAGCAGCGGGGTCTGGGGGCTGGACACCTCTGCAAGTGTCATGTGTTGAAACTAGAGAAGTATATGCAAGGGTACTTAACTGCTGCAATAGCAGGTCAGACCTCACTGAGCCCAACACAAAGCCAGTCTTCACACCTGGCTGCCTTGCAAGAAGATTCTGTTGCAAAGAGATGAATCATAAGCTCTTTTTTTTTTAAAAAAAAAAAAAAAAAAGTTGCAAAAAGCCAAATTCTCTGTCTCTCATGGGAAATATCTAAAGACCTTCCAAATACACAAAATTAATTTCTGATGCCCCAGGGCATAGCGAGATGTTAAAGGAAATCCAGAATGGACAGAAATGTTAGTATTACTGTAAGAAACAAGGGGCATGGACTGCTAAGGACAAGGTTTGGTGTAATTACAAACACAGCATACCTCTCTAGATCTGTGTGACAGATATATATATATATATAGTATAAAGGTGCACACACATGCATAAATACATAAAAACAAAAAGGACAAACTAAAACATCCCTCTTCTGTTATGAATCCATTTTTTTCCAATATTTTTCCATTTTCAATCCCTGACCATACCTTCTAGGTGAAATACGATATTCTAATAATCAAATTTACAAGACCAAACTAGAAAATAAACTTAATAGCATACAGCAATGGCAGTGAATGGTTTTTCTTTCATGACAAAGAGAATGGATACAGATATAGTGACAGCATTTAATTGAGCACCATAGCTCAGAGAAATGTCCACAAAGCAGCTGAATGTAACCACCCAACATAATGTTCCCATGTCAAATAAATAACTCTTGTGGGTTTTTTTCCCCCAGAGGTTTGTTTTGTTTTGTTTTTATGGAGTGTTCTTAGTACGAGTTAGAAAACTCACTCCTCTCTTTCACAGGCTTTGCCAGAGCTGAATGAAACCACACCATGGAAGGAATTTGCCTCAGGTTATTTTATGCAGCCTTTTTGAATGTTTAGGGAAAAAATACAAGCAGACCTATAAAGAATTTGCAAAAAGCTCACTTCCATAGTTAATACAGAAGCGTTCACCTAATGAGCAGTATGTACAATTGCTAAAAGCTGGACCATCAGCCCAAAATGTGCATGTGCACTTGGCAGCTAAGTGGGCAAGACTGACATCTCTGTTGGGATCCCTCCTCTCCTGATGGTGGTGACTCCGACGTGCTCAGATTGAAGCCTGCCTTCCTCAGGGATTTTTATACACAGAAAGTTACTTTACGAAAGGAGTCCTTATATAAGTGGCAGCCACCGTATCAGTTTTCACTTGGGTCCACAGCTACAGGAGCCCAAGTGAGGTTTGATTTTCCCCTTGAGCTGGGCAGCCCCAGATGTGGCGCTGACTCCTTGGGCAGACACGGTTCCCTTAACGCTCCGCAGTCCTGTGCCAGCAAAGGAGCTCATCCCATGTACCTATTTTTCCTACCACTTTAGTATTAAAACACAGTACACAAAAAAATCACTTACATTTACGGAAGTGTGATACGTAAAAAAATAATTAAAACATTAAATCTTTCCAAATAAGTATGATGTACACAATTAAACTCAGCATTTAGAGTAGGGAAAACAATCCCCTCAGACTAAGCTTATTGCTATGGAGAAGACCAGCTTCCAGGTCTTCTAACCAATTTTTGTGATACCATCACAGTTTTGTCCAGCCTGTTATAATCCTCTCCCCAGCAACCTGCGTTAGCCACAGCCATGCTTATGGGTGCTGATTTTATTTCTCTCAGTAATTTCTTTAATGTTGTGTGTGCATACGGTATCCAGTATTTCAGCTCAGATTTACATAACACCTCTGCTATTTCCTACATGCAAGTGCATTTCTCTGAATTGGATTTCTGAATATAATGCAAGAACATTTTGCTTACAAAAAAGCTTGTTTATTAGCCACATAAAACTGTCAGTGGTTTATGCCCCACTTGTAAATACCAGGCCAGATTAACATAAACTTGCCAAATGGAGGGCAGGGGTGGGAGGGGGCTATTTTCCTCGTGATCCTTCAACAGGACACCGAAAGAATAAATAAAAATCAAGCATGATGGGAAGAGTTATTGCTGGTTCCTGTAATTCTACCCTGGCTCCAAAGAGGAGACACATGGCTGGAGGACACGAGTGTGCGCAGTCCTGGCCAGAGTCCCCTTATTTACTGCCTGGAGTCCCAGCCGTGTTTGCCAGCTTGACTTCACCGGAGAATGTGTTGGCTCATCTTGTGAAAATATATTGTCAGGCTATATATTTTAAATGCTGTCTACTCTCCTTGTAAGATTCAAGACCTAATCAATCCTTTATGTTATAACCAGGTGTAAGTCATAAAGGGGTTGTTATTACAAAATTTTATAGAGTGAGGTGCTTAGATACTCATGCAGGAGAGAGGTCTATAAACAGATCACTACGGCCTCATGTTTTCAGGTACCAGTGTAAAGATTTCTACCTACTGGTCAATTTTAAACATTTCCAGTTACTCTCAACCCACTGGTTTCAAATTCTGGAGCTACCTCTGCTGCTGATTTATAAAAGCAAAATTCTCCAGCCACAGAAAGATCCAAATAAGACTTGCCAGGATATTTCAACTTGGAGGCCAAAGCTCACCCTTGGCATGCCATTACATACCACTGAATCTGACTTTGCTCCCGTTGGGGAGAAATGAGGGTAGAAATTAGAGTAGAATGACAAAGAAACCTTTACAGACTGTGCAATGTGTAAAAAGGTCAGATTATAAAGACAGTAATCTACTCTTCAGATGAAAATCTGAATCAACAATGAAATATTGCTGTTCAAAATACACATGTAGAACTCATTGTTAAGTTACCAAAATGTCAAGGCAACAACTAAATTTGCGTAAGCACTTGTGAATTCATACTTATTTCAAATTAAGACAGCTTTTCCCAGTTTCGTTTAAATCACTGCAGTATAATTTAAAATGAGAAGGCCCATATAGATTTACCTAAACACTAACAAGAAAAGTTAAACAAATGCAATAAGTTATTGCAAGGAGTTAAGCTGTTATTTTGTTTGAGAAGCATAATGTAATTTTATTTAGTTTAATCGATGATTTGTCTTCCCATTCACTCCCTGCACTGGAGAATCACAGAATCATTTCAGTTGGAAGAGACCCTCAGGATCATCCAGTCCAACCATAACCTAACTCTAGCACTAAACCATGTCTCTAAGAGCCTCGTCTAGAAGCCTTTATAAGACCTCCATGGTTGGTGGTTCCACCACTTCCCTGGGCAGCCTGTTCCACTGCTTCACAACTCTTTCCATGAAGAAACGTTTCCTCATATAAAATCTGAACTTTCCCTGGCGCAACTAGAGGCCATTTCCTCTTGTCCTAAAAAAAAATAATCCCACCTAAGCATGATTCAGCTTTGGTTAGAAATGGGGTGCCCCACTTCTACAGTAACACTTGGCTTTCTGAAAGTCCTTCCCTGTCGAATTGCTGATGGGATGAGGCCCATGGCCTGTGCCTGGTGGGGAGAAGCTGCGAGCCCATGGCGGCCATTGGGCAGCACCGATGGCCACGCAGCGCTGCTCACCCAACTTGTCCTGCTAAACCATGCGCCCCACGGAGCAACCTCAACTACTTCACTTGCTGAACAACAATTCCAGGCATCTCTGGGTTTAAAACCTGGAAAGATTCCCTAATAAGTGGAGTTTATGTGCACGCTTTGCATCTGCAGACAGTGTTCGAGCTGCCCGCTCGCAAATTCCCTGCGGTATCTTGTGCTTCTCTCCCCACGTCCCAGCCAATCTGAGCTCCGCACAGCAAACCCAGCCTTGGCTGGCGTCTCACTCTGCTGGTTTTGTCCCAGGTGACTCTGCCTGCTGTGTGATTTGTCAAAGCAGCTGTAACTCAAAGGATCCAGTTCCCACCCACACAAACTGAAAAAAAAAATTTAGGGCAAGACAAGATACCAGGTATCCACAGTGCTATTACTATTATCTTGATAAAATAGCAGGGACACACATTCTGCCTGTCACAATTAAGGTGATAAATGCCTGTTTCTTTGAGGCTTGTTTGAAAGTCAATTATGCAGATTATTTCTAGAATACAGACAGATGGTCTTTTCCCCCATATGAGACAATCAAGTTGAACTTTGATACGTGCATAAAAATACTGTAATTTGTCAAGCTCCAATGGGGCCATTTTATCACAGATAACCAAAAGACTATATGGATTTTTGTATTTGCCTCTTTTCGATTAACACAGCCCATGTTCCTTTTTATTCAGAATTTTTTTTTTTAATGGAAGCTTTGCTATGTTTCATCTTGAAGCCAAATATTGATCTTTCAGTCTAGTCTTCAGATTTTGATTAACGGAGAAGGTTGCCAAGTGAGCAGCTTTTTGTTTGTTTTCTGTTAATTCTTTTTTTATTATTCACTTGCTGCAGTAAATCTTGCTTTTATTGTCCAACCACTGAAAAGAAAAAATGGATTGATTTGAGCACCTAAATAATTTACAATGCAGGGCTTTTTGGAAAGACTGATGCAATGTTGACCTTCATTTTTCCCCCTTCTTTCGTTGACAATAGAACATTTTTGACTGACTTGAAAGGAATAAAAGGAAGAAGATTGATTTTGACATGTTAATGATGGTTTAATGCAACAAAAGCTTTAGAAAATGAGTGTTTAGTAAGACATGTTTTTTAACAAAAGAAAAATAAGCTGTTCCAAGTAGGAGAATTATTATAAATATTTTTGTTGTCATTTTCATTCTCTATCAGGCCAAATTTCATGCTCCTATTTAAAAACTGAGTTATTTATTTTTTATTCACAAATGTTCTGACTGCCTGGATTCCTGTTCATCGACTCCATAATAGATTTGCAAAGCAACAAGAATAAATGGAAAAGCTCTGACAAGCATAGGAGAGGATGGTCTGAAACAGACAAAGATCCTGTTTCTTGTAGAGACTTTTTGTATCATTGTGGGCAAGTGACTTCAGCTCCCAGGGAAACACAACCAAGCCAAAGACCTAGCTCCAGTCCCATCCAGGGATGCCTTAATCCTGCTTCCAAAGCAATACAAGACCTTATCAAGGGCACAAATATCAACTAACATTGCAAGTTCACAACATCTGGAGTCAATAAGAGGTGCTGTCTTACCTCTGGGAGGCTGAGTGTTAAGCAAAGCAAGGTAAATAACACCTGCCTAATCAAGGAATGTTTTGAGATCTCCAGGTGAAAAGATAACTTTTTAGATACTGGAAGTCTTCCTTGGAAGCACAACCTAAAGTACACAGTGTAAATCATTGGTAGACAGATGATATAGAGTTAGATCCAGCCATATGTTAAGCCAACAGGTATTTAGGTAGAATATTTTACCTGCTTTAGCTTTATGAGGTGTAAGGCTGATTATCAAGGTTCACAAGGAAGAATGGATATCAGAATCATCAACATTCACATTATTTCTGCAGAACATATCAACACACGCTTCAAACAACTGCTTTCCTCAATCTACTTGCCAAAGTACTTGAATTATCTAAAAGTTTCTGTTCAGCACTTCTGAAACGGTGCTTTAAACAACTTCCATTTGCTAAGTTGTGAAGTTGCTCTGATGATATTAATAGTACCTGCTCTGACCCATCTGCCTTCCAAACAGCAAAGCACAGCACAGTGACCTACCAGTCATGATGGGCTGGGGCAGTTACCACTGACTGCATCAATATTTTTACCATCTTTTCTGTTATGATGATTGTTTATTATCTCTGAACATGTATTAATAGTACTTCACAGAAGACAATGCAGTTATTCCAGATTTTCACTGGCATCACTAGTAAAAAAAACTGGCTCCATATCAATAAAACGCTATGCAAAGCTGGCAGTGAATATTCAGTTTTTCACTTGGGAATGTACTCACTTATTTTCACACCAATGGAACATAATACCAGCAAGTACTCAGGGGTCCAGTAATTCACATGTTACTATACACCTGCCAGATACACAAGTGTACTAGCTCCATATGCTAAAGATTATTTTTGTATTCTCTTAGAATACAAATTAAATTAGGTCATTAGCTCCATAAGGTTCTGGTCCACCAGATATTGAATACCACCACAGAAGTAGTGAAAGCTGAAGATATGCCTAACTGTTCTGAACTGGAGCCTAAATTAGATTTCCAAATAGAATAACATATGCCTTAAATGTCAAGCTACACCCAAAGTCAATACTGTCCTTATGGACCACTTTGTTTGTTTCAGGCAGTTACATTTTTTTAATTAAATCATAATTTTAACACAACACAATCTCTCTTCTAGTCATCACCTACTTACAATCCAAAAAGATAAATGTTATAAGAAATAAGCAAGTGTTGAGTCTTTCAATTATTAACACCTATTATCTCCATTCTATCCAGATGTTCCTGAGACTGATCGTTTTCCTTGTATGTATAACTTTATATGGTAAGCACAGATATATTCTAGGGCTGTTTATTTCCTTGATTTTTGACACAAAAATAATTACACATGGTACGGTCTCTGTAAAGATCCGGAAAGCTACACAATAACAGGTTGTACTGACTTTGGACTGTTCAATCGCAGAAAGAATTCGAAGCCTGAAAACCTTCCTGCTGCTCAGGGACTGGGTGGAATCAGTCAGCGGGTGGTGAGCCCAGCAACCACTGAAACATCAGTGTGTTATCAACCTTCTTCTCGTACTAAATCCAAGCCACAGCACTATACCAGCTATAGGAAGAAAATTAATTCTATCCCAGTGGAAACCAGGACAGCGTATTTTTATGTGACCCGCTTGTGTCCACTGTTGGCCACAACATGACACCACAGCACTGCATGCAAAATGCAAGGAGAATGAATGCAAGAACAACATTCAACTCGTACTTGGAAAAGTACATTGTAGCACCCTACTATTTTCAAGAGGGAAAGCACAGAAGATGAAAGGATGAGCATAAACTAACAGGGAAAGAATATACAAGACAAAAAATGAAAGTTTTTCAGCTTATTTTTAAAAGCACGTTGTAGACGGGAGAGGATGCTAGTCACAAGTGTTTTCAATAAACCAAATTCATTATCATCAAGTAAAGGCATCAAAAAATGGTTGAACCTTGCACACCCTTAAAGCTACTTGTTGCACTATTTCCAATTGTGTTTAAGTTTACAAGGACAAATCAGACCTTTGAAACTAACAATTTCGTTTTTAAGGGTGTCCTTGAAAGACTGCAGCCATATACAAAAAAGTTACAAGATACAAAAGAAATCCACGTAAATAACAAAAATCTCAGGGTGAATGTCAGCAATTGAAAACACACATGCAACAGCTGCAAAATAAATTACTATAGTCAAAGCCACTCCTCAGACTCAAGAGCTCATACGGCAGTCTTTTAAAGGTCAACACTGAAGTCAGTCACATTGGAAAAGAAGTCCAAGATTATGAAATCCAGCGTTCAAATGATTTATTCGCCCAGGGGTCCTTATTAGAAAGGTAATCTCTTTTCTATCACTATTTAATAACATATCATTACTTTGTGAAGTGCTTTAAAATACCTGCAGTACAAAAGATGATATTTAAAACCAATACATTCTATTCCATTCCAAACAATACATTAAAAAACTGGAAAGCACAGGATAAAGATGTTAATTTTACTGACAATATTGTAACACTCTTTGAGAGAGAACAAACAGCCATAACTCCAAATTTACATTATAACCACAGGCCATTTTATCACATGAAAAGTACCAAGTGAAGATAATTTCTCCACCGACTTTAATTAAGCTTCTTGGAGACTCTCAGACACACTTCCTTCCCGCTCCCTTTGTTATTAAAAACAAGTGAAGTTACCCCCCAGGTGAATTTTGCCAAATGCTCATAGTTCCAGTGTCACAACCATGCCTTGCATAATGGAAAGTTTACATGAAAAGTCAAGGTTTTGATGAATGTCACACTTGAAAGCCAATTAAGTGGGCTGAAAGGAAGACACAATTTCCCATTGTCTAATTGCCTCACAGCACCTTCAAGGTAATAAATTTGTCACATTGAATTATTAATGAGAAATGAATATTTGACTTGCAGCCTTGAATAGAAAGCAGTTCATTATCAGTTGGCATTGTTCCTTCCAAATAAAGAGAGGGGCATGATAGGAGTTAAGGAAAAGGTGGCAGGAAAAGCTGTTCCTCACATCATTGTCTCACACAGTGAATACGCCTTTTGGTTTAACATCCCATAAAAATTCCAGTAAGGGGGGTAAAACGATGGTGCATCTAATTCCTAGTTCTCTTTGGCCTTTGCAGCCTGACAAATAAACTTCCATCTGTATTCTCCAAGACACATCCTTTTACTGTACCACTTCAAATACAAAGGTTGTAAAATTTTTAGAATTGGCTACATAAAAGTACAAAGAGCACAGTAAAGCGGAGGCCAGTTTTAGGTTTATGTGGCTCTTAAAGGCTTTCTGCCTTATCTCCCCTGCAAAGCCTTGTTCGTACACGTGGAGGGAGGGAGGGAGGGAGATGGATCAGTGTACTTTTTTTCTACTTCACAGCTGCTGAAGCAAAGGTAACACACATGAAAAGCATCCATTTCAGCACAGGAGACCACCATAGTGAAGGACTTTCTGCTGCACATCCTATGCACAATGAAAAAGCTGTAACAAAATGAAATCTTGGTTTGGTGTTAGATCTGCATCTGAGAAGGGAATTACGAAGTAGAGTTCGTGTACTTGTAACTTGGCCTTCTTGGCGGCTCGGAGTCTGGCTCTGTAATGCCTGGGACCTCCAGCGAGTTGGGGACGGGCACACCAAGGCAGCCTATGGTCAGGAATCAGAAGCACATTTAAGGTTGTATCGTTATCAGTCAGTAAGGCTGCGTGTCCTGCCTCTCCCACACCAAGGGTGTTACAACACCCTTGATGCGGCTACACCAGAGAAGCATCCATGCAAGGAGCCTATAAGCACTACGGCCCTCGCTGCACGTGGTGGGTGACAGAACAGGGGCGTTCTCTTGCGTTTTCTAAATGGAGAAAGAAAAATGAATTTTTTTTTTTTTTTTTTAATGGGGCAAAATTGTGGGCCACCAAAAATGACTTTAAAAAGACAATTAGAACAGTGCAAAATGGTGTTTATTCATGGAAATAATGATGGGTCCTATTTTCTTTTTACCGCTCATAAGATTGAAAATTATAGAGAATAGCCAGAACAACATAAAACAGCCAGTGCTGGTGCTGGTTCTCCAAGAAGAGATTGGATTCTGTTTATTCCCTGGATACTACAGTTCAATAAAACATACTACAGGTTAGTGCACCCCACACTTACAGCTTTGTCTTTTTGAAAGACGTCATTAGCTGGGAGGAGAATGCCTTGCATTCAGAAGTAGGTGGGGGAAAGAGGAGAGAGAAAAGAGGCAATCTGCCTGTCTGCTCATCACAAAGAACTGGAAGAAAACACGTGGAGACTGAGCACTTGCAGATATTCAGCCATCACCTGAACAGACATTTTCTGGAATAGTTTTCATTTCTACAGAAAGAACCTAAAATCAGCAATTTGAGCCACAGGTCTCCAGTTTACAAATTCAGGAGGATTTGTTTGTAACTCCAAGATAAGAAGCCCTTTCCTTTTTGACCTCAAGATCAATAAAATCAGCTACTTTGGTACCCGACCATCGCAGAACTCAAATGGTCTGCAAAAAGTGTTTTTAAAACATTCTCATCCTCACTTCGTACTAGGATTCTCTCAGTGTTATTTAAAAGCAGGATTAATACACACTTAGCAGCTGTTGCCATAAACAGGTGATCACAGCCTATGATTACAAACTCTCACAGAGTGCAGAGGGTCAATAGGCTCCTGCTCTCCTAAGTTATAACCACTCCCTCCCAAAAGAAATCCCAGTAGCAGTTCAGAGCTCAAGTCACCCCAGCCTGAACTCAGCGGTGGTGATGTAGGGAACGAAAGCGGAGAGGAGGGAGGACCTGGCGGGACCCCGGGGTGGGAATGCGGGCGGCAATGAGAGGGAACAGCGGGACAGCCAGTGCCGGCTCTGCTGCTGGGACTTCACAGCATCACCCACTGCACGCCTGGTATTGCCCACATTCACCACAGTGCATGGCAGAGCAACGGAGGAACCAAATGCCAACTACGGAGCTGGCACTGAAGCCACTTTGGACATTAACGTTGCTGGTGGTGTGGGGCTTCGCTGCAGTTGTGTGTACAGACCAAATCTTGTTCTCCTTGGGCAGAAGCTAAAGTGTTGTTAAGACTCTTTTGAGATGCAACATTTGCCAGAGAGGTTTGTTGATCTAAAGAGGTGCTTGAAGGGCCTATTCCAAATACTAGCACGAGCCCTTAGCAAGAAATCTCTCAGATGCGGCATTTCTGGCACTTTATCAGAACTCTGTAGAGATGGTAATGCCTTAGGGCTTCGGCAGCTTTAATTTTGCAATGAATTTGACTCAGCGCCTTTCATGTATGTACCAATAAGACCTGCAGTAGAAACCTTAGAAGTTAATGAGTAAGACAGGGAGATTTAGAGATTTGGGCATATAATTACTATAGCAACGTGTGCTCTTTCTTGCACTACACCATGAGACCTTCTATTAGGCAAGCTGCAGTAAACCAAATAAATCACAGGTCACAAAACATAGCAATAAATCCTGCCCCTAATAAATTGCAGAGTAATTAAAACTGGTATAGTATTTACATTTCAAATTCACTAACATCAGAAAAAATTCTGATTACAAGTGCATCCAAAGCAGCCTCTGTAGTGCCTCTTCAACTACTCCTAACATGAAGCCCAGCTTTTCCCAGCAGGGCCAGACATACAAAGGTACTAAGACATAAAAATGTACAGCAGGCTCTTCCTAAGGCTTTATAAGAGTTCCTTGCTTGGTTAGATCCCTAATTCTGCTGATATCCGCTAGTGAAATAATCATATGGAGTCCACTCTACAAAAGCCCACCAAAATGGGCACCTTCATCTAAATAAGTTTTTGTAGAAGAGCGAACAGTACTATTTAAACTGCTTGTTGGCAACTTGTTTTTTCATCCCACCTCCCTCCAGGGCCAATCCAACAAACAACAAAAGGAAAACCAGATATAGACCTTAGTGCTACTGTACATATATTGTTCAAGGGCCAGACCTCATACTTCCACCGTGCCTTGCAAACAGAAAATCTCGATCCCCCCCAAATCTCCCAGGTCAGAATCTTTCATGAGTACTGAAACAATAAACAAGAAAATGAATTTGTCCCTATAAAACTTGACAAGACAATAGTGAAATTCTCATTATGAACCCTGACTTACAAGGCAAGTCAAGCCTTTAGTCATCCTTGTCTTAATATACTCTTGCTACAGATAGTGAACAGTTTTCATCCTATTTCAGAGTAAAGCATCTACTACAGTTGATAGGTTGAAATCAAACTCAAGCTTTCATTACACATGCAGCAGAGATTTTATTATTCCATTGCTTTTCATGTTGGTCACCTGGCAGCAGTTATGTATCCTGCTCAGAAACTGGGATGCAGCAATTAGATATCCTACGTTAGACAATGATATTGCTCAATCCTGTGCTTGCACTCAGCGCAGTGACTCCCAGAACATCACCAAGCCACTTTCACAGAGCAGCTGACACCTCTCGGCAACCTATGAAAAATGTCCTATTTTGAAACGATTTCGCCTCTGCATGATGTATGTTCTGTTTTTCTTTCCCCTCGCTCTTCATTACTAACAACATTTGCATGAAAAATAGCATCTTCTTTCTCCAAGAAGTTCATCCACTCCTGCTGTTGCTATTTTTTTCTCTGCACTTGAACTCATAATCCTCTCTTTGTGTAGCTACAGCAGGATGCTGTGAAAATGACTGTGGTATCGGCAAAGAGGAGAAAATGTGGCTGCTGATGAGTTTTCAGGAGGAAGGCTGGGTGCCAGCGTTGCCCCTGGTAATCAACACAGAAACCAAATGTGCAGCTGCCAACATCTCAGCCTTTCACCCTCGGTAGCAGTTCTGTCAGCATCGGGCTGTAAGTCAGGCTGGGATTTCTGCGGGCGTTCAGCGCACCCCTCTGCACAGTGCCGCACACAACAGGGGTGTTGTGAGAACCTCTGCCCCTTGTCCCCAGTGTTTCGCTCACAGGGACAGCACAGATCGCCAGCCCCTCTGGAGATGCCAGCCCTGAGCCAGGCCCCTTCATGGGTGTGAGATACAACCAATGCAACACCTTTCCTCCAGCATCCCTGCTCTGTTCAAACCCATTTGGGAACCTGGTGCAGAGAGCATCTCTCCAGCCCATGGCTTTTTATTCTGCAGAAGTGGCCAACTCTGGTGTCTCACCCCTTTCCCCGCTGTGCCATGAGCCACCTGGTACCTGTGCAAACATTTTTCTCCCATGCTGACCCTCACACTCCGAAGGCACCACCTGCAAAACCATCCCAAAGCCTCATTCGCTCATCCCAGCCCCTTTTTTAATTCCTCAGTGACAACGAACAGACTCAAGTCACTGCCACTGGCTACTATCGCCCTGCCTTTCCCCTCTGCTGTCAGGACTGTATCCACTAGTTGTTTGCTGCCCTGGACAGTGCCACCTTTTGGGCAATCATCATCTTTTCATCCACCGGGATTCTGGTGCATGGGTAAGGCTCCAGCTTGCTCTGGCACCAGAAACAGTGCACTGAAATAGTAAGCAGGAGTGAAACGTGAAAAGCACAAGCATATGCTCATTTCACTCATCTCCCACTGTTTTGCTGGCCTTTAATCTCTACACGTCAAGCCAAACAATGAAATTACGTTTATGGTGAAATAAGAACCATGGGACTCAGTCCAGTCATTTTTCCTTGTGTAAAACTAATACACAAAAATGTGTCTAGTGTAGAGCTGGAGCATTCAGCTTCCCAGGGAGAACGTTATTTCTGCAAGAACACGGCCGAGGAAATTTACCCAAGCATAGAGGGAGCAAGAACCACCTACATGCGGGAAAAAATTAGCCCAGAGCAATGTAAGTGGTGCACAGACCTTGTGCTGGCCCCCAGCAGGGGCCGAATTTCTCCCAGCGTGCCCATTCCCATGCAGAGATCCAAGGCATGTTGGTATCAAAGTGCCTGCCCCAGAGCATCACTGCAGCCATCAAATTGCTATTCTCTACTTTCCTTTTCCAGGATGCAATTACTCAGATTGCATTATGACTCCAGAACAAAGTGGGGGAAAAAAAAGTCAACAGGAGCTACAGCATGCTATAAATCCTCAAAAAACGCCCTTGTCAGTCACGCTGTGCCTTTTCCTCTCTTAGGAGGAGTGAGCTGCAGACTACCATGTTTTCTGTCCCTCCCACCTTCTTACCAGGATTACTGTAATCGTTTGATTATTCCTTTCTATGCAGTGGACAAAAACATCAATCATTTTAACCAAATGTTTTAGGAATTTAAGTTTAGCTTTCAAAACGCGGCTATTTCCATGAAATATGTTATTATTCATAATGGCTTTAAACAGAATCTGCTTTCCCCAGACGCTTGAACACAAGTTGAGAGCTCTTTCATCTTCTGGTGTTCACCCATTTTGTTTTTTTATACACATGGTGGGCTGCATTCATCCGAGCAGCTCTGTAAAATACGAGGGATCCGTATACAATGAACCTGATTTACTGAGCAAGCGTAGTCTCCTCAAATTCAGTAATATATGAGTGGCAAAGGTGCAGGGGAGAGGAGAGCGGCGGCTGCAAGCCAGCCACCAGAACAGGGTAAAATACTGCAAATGGAGAGAGAAGAAATGAGGGAAAGCCATAAGCCTGAACATCTCTGTGTGAAGTAATTATGCCTGCGAATTAACGAAGCAATAAAGCAATCATGTGTCTAAGAGACGAACTGCGTCTTTGTCTCTTCAGGTGAAGCGTAATTCCTGCAGCCACAAACCTGCCAGTGGCACAGCGTTGGGGAACGCGGGTGCACCCCGTTCCATGGGGTCCGGCCAGGCCGTTCCGCTTCGCTCCGCACAACCACTCCGCAGCTGGGAAGACTGAGGCTGGGACCAGGAGAGGTCCCCGATGCCCCGGGCACAGGCGCGAAGGTAAGAACAAGGCACACAAAGGGGTGCGAGCAGAGAACCAGCGCGCTCGTCACAGCCTCATCACCTCCTGAGAACTTATAAACATCCACCTGCTTTAACAAAACCGGCTGGGGTGGTGGGAGATGAGACTCCAGCTCTGCCCAAGCCTTTCCACTAAAGTTTTCCTCTCACTAGGTATTAACGCAATAAACACAAAGGCAGAAAAGATACTTTAAGGAAAATCAATGTTTTTAAGATAAAACATCAATGTAATTCAAACAGTCTGAGTCAACTGCCTATAGTAAATTAAGTTTAAAATTTTAACAAACTGTCATGTAAAACTGGTGGTGTCTGACAAATTGAATTACGATAGTAATACATCACTCACAAAAGTATTATTGATAGTGACAGGAAGATATTGAATTTAAATTATTCATTTTTATTGATTAAACAGTATGCCTTCACCAAGAACGGGGCAAAACATCTGACAAACATTCGAGATTCATATTTTAGCTCCTGGAATAAAATAGCTGTCAATCCACCCATGCTGGGCTTGTGCATGTTTCCCTGCAGTGGATCAAGTCAGCATTAAAACTTCACACGTGAAGAGCTACTCACCCACGTTTCTTGAAGCAAACACCGAGCTGCAAAACACGCTTTTGCTCTCCAGAGACCATTTCAAAAGCTGTTTCTGCGAAGACGCGCGGTGGTGCCCACAGCTCGGGACAGGCAGCCTGCACCTCAGGGCACCTCCGCTCCACCACCAGTTCCCTCGGTCCGGTACCAGTAAGGACGGTGCAGCTGAAGACTGGAGCTTCAAGCCATTTGACAAAACCCGTCTGAACTTCATTCCCTGCCAGCAGCAGCGAGAGCCTTAAACGAAATGAAAGGAGTAATTGCTTCGCGAGCTGGGAGAGTGATCCAAGCCACACTGAGAATACTGACCCTGAGCTGCTCTAACACACGGACACCAAGAAGAAAAGTAATCAGGAAACAAAGTCAGGTCAGCTTCAATAACCAACATGCACTTTTTCCCCCTCAAACTATTATCTGGGGAAAGTCCCGGGGATTGTCTTTTCATTCTTTTGAGGTTTTCATTATGATAGCACTGAACATCACATATGTAACAGGAAAATAAATCTATGTCAGCAAATAAGGTGGAAGCAACAAGATAAATTCAGAAACTTCACTCAGCCCAAAAACAAACAACAATCTCATATGGGAAGGAGGCCTCTTAGACCCAAACATGTGCCTCTTACATTTTTTAGAGACATTTGGCCACGGTAGCTTTCACATGCCTTCAAAATCCCAGGCTTTCCCCTACTATAAGAGAGGGAACACCAGGTAGAGAGTTTGGATGTGTTTGTGCTGCTAATATTTTTGCTTATCTGCACAGTCTTAAGAGCTGAAGGAAAACTAACCAACATACATGTACGTCTGGGTGATCTCCATGCATGCTGAAGGATTGCAGAGCTGGTGGGTACACAGTCCTCAGCTCCCTGTAGGAACTCACTCCCACAGAGCTTGGGAAATGGAGTCAGCTCTTCAGATATGTACTGGGTAAGCAGCTCATGGGCTATGCACATTGCTAACATGCACATGAATTTATTTATAAATAAACCTTTCACCATCATAATGCGTTTTCAGTGGATTTGTAGAAGAATTTGAAGTTCTGCTGCCTTTGTCTGTGTCCCAACGTAATTGCACAATGCTACAAGGCCACACTTTGGGCTGAATTATTTACTTGGCTGCATGTGACTAGTTTCATCTTTAAAACGTTAAATTTGCATCCTCATAGCTTGAGCACACGTTGTTACCAACAATACTACCATCAGATTAGCCAGCCTTTAAAAAGAAACTCTATTCTTATTCCAGACTGGCAGCATTTGCGTGCAAGTGCCAATGAAGAGAGGAGTGTGCGCTTTCACACGTTTAGGATCTCAAGCCATGATCAGTATGCGCTTTTGGATAAGCCGATAGAGCAGACTGCTCCCTGCAAGCTGCGCGTGGTGAGCCCAGGGCACAAGCAATTCATTACCTGGTCCCAGGACACACGGAACAACCTGGCCAAAACAAGTCTGGGAGATTGGTTTTGCCATCAGCCAGTATTTCTTCCTGTGTTTAATGTTAATGTTTGATTTTGTCTTCCAAAGGAAGATATTCGATCCTGTTCTGAATTGCCAAGAGGGAATGGAAATGCAGTGCACCAGCTATGTGTCAATAGAATGTTTCACTGGAGCATTAATACAGGAGCAGCACGCTTTGTTCTTTCCCCTGGTCTGCAGAACAAGGTAGAAGTAAATAAGATCATACTAAAGAAAAGCTCTACAAAGTTAACAATCAAACTTGTTTAGATACTAGGCTGATGTATGGGGTTTTTTCAGAGAAAAAACTCTTCACCTGCCTCCAGTTGACGTTTTTATTTCTTTTACATGAAGAAGTGTCTTTTGGTACAAAAAAGTTCAGGCTACTGCACGGATTATTTCTGTCTACTTGAAATAAAAGGAAATTTGTTTTATATACTTGACCTTTGATAAACTATATACAATAAATTCTTTTCATTTCCTTCTCCCTGCTGAATGTGTATTTGGGCCAGTATAAATACAGCACCTTTCAGCAACTCGGAGAAACTTGAACAAGACACCATGGAAAATTACTTTGTTCCTAGCATTACTATGCCCATGTTTAAAAGCCTTCTGTGATCCATCAGAAAAATACATCAAATAAAGAACCTCAATGTTTAAATGATTCACAGCCACTCTACCAAAAAGCAATGAATCCAAGATGTTTCAATACCTCTTAACATTCAGTTTAAATGTCCACTTCTTAAAAGTTCTGGTTTTAGCACATTGTAGCTATTCAGCAGAAAGATTCTGAGCCATTACATCAAGTGGAACTTCTCAGTCCTAGTCTCCTACCAATATTGCCCAACTCTCCTCTTCACACCAAATACACAGTGGAAACCTATAGGAAAGGCTTTGGATCAATCCCCAAGGTCTACAACACTGAAATAAAAACTGGGACAAGATTTCTGGATACCAGTTTAAATCCAGAGGCTAGTATCTGTTTTGTGGGGAACACTGAATAAAATTTGGGTCCATCTGACTTCCAGTCACTGCAGACTCCCATCAACAAGGCTCTCCTGCTAGCAGAAACTCCCCATATACAGTGCTGAGTTATACCATTATGTTGGCCATGGCAGAAAAATTAGCTCAGGAAACCTAAGAATGGGCAGACAAGATGTTATTCTGCTAATAGCTGAATAAGAAAGTCTGTAACTGCCAAGAGGGCTGAGCAAGAAAGACGAGATTTGGGAAAAAAGCAAGAAAGTCGATTCCCATTCCTCCAGCTGAGAGAAATCTCCTGTTTATTTCCATGGTGAAAAATTTCCAGGCACTTCTGAACGTTTGATTTTCAGCAAACAAATATGAAACAGAATGTAACCATTCTGATAACCTCCCCTTTTATCTTCTGTCTAACCCAGAACTGCTTCGTGCCAGGTGTCCCACACTCTTACAAGAGTCAGCAAGTCCTTTATCTGCAAGATTGTTTTGCTACCGGGTAGTTCGTATTTTCTGAATCTTTATATTTCAATAAAAACCAGTGAATTTCAGGGAAGAGACTAAAGGAAAGCTTTTAACAACTTTAGAACATTTTCTTAATTATTCAAACTCTGCTTCTTTTGTTTAGCTTTGTTGTCCTGCACATCTGTCCTATTATTCAGCATTCAATGCTAAAAATAAAAGCAACTCTCCAGTTTCTCAGGAAGTCCTATGCAGATAACCACAATTAAAAAGCCATAAATGTGCTGGCTGCAGCTCTCAGATGCAGAAATGTCCAGCTGAAAACAACTATAATAGCCCAGCTACGTCAGGGTGCCTCTAATTACATCACCACACACAAGATTTCTGAGAAAACCCACTTTTATCTTGAGTACAGCCAACTGAACAAGGCAACGTGTCAGCACTGACCATGGTTATTTCTGTGCTACTCCTCTTGTGCACTACACACGGTCCAGACTCTGTAATTAGTGAGTCACACCATTTGGGCAGTTTGTGTACTAATAACTGCTCCAAATCAAGGCAGAAAATAACGCAGTACAAGAGTTTGGAATGCAAATACCTAGAAGGACCAGGACTGTGTAGCCCTGACACCATCTTTCTGGTTTGCTTTAATCTCTTTACCTTACCACCCCAAGTTTCCTTAGTGTCACCTGTTACTTCTACAGGTGTTTTTTCTTTTTCCCAGTGATAAAAGATTTTCCATCACACAGAGCTATTTCCTAGACAGCAGCAGATGCTCTGTCTTGCACTATGTGCTCTCTGCAAAGTCACCGAGAGCTGCGGGCCTCTGTGCCAACGGGGGCTTTACCTTCACTGCCAAAACCCAGCCCTGCTTCAACGCGGCGTACCTCCCCTCTGGTGCAGACCCGGCACTGCCATTTCATCACGAGGAAAACTGCAGGGAGGCGAACGCAGCCCTGACCCCTGCCAGTGAAGATCAGTCCCTGTGTCTCCGCCGGGGTTTCGCAGCACAGCTGATGCACACAGAGCTGGCGCAGGGCGCCGGTGGAGGAGCTGAGAGGGGCTGTTCCGAACCTGTACAGCCGCCTGCTTTGTGGGCAGAGGCAGAGACGTGCTGGGCTGGCACGGGGGACAGCTCTGCCCTGCTGCGGCCACTGCATCCTACCCCAGCCCTCGGGACCCTTCTCGCAAGGGTCAGACTCCCCGTTTCTGTACCAGCCCTACACCACTTGTTTTCCTTCCCTCCTCCTCCTTTCTTTTGAAGCTGTGATCCCTTCGCCAGCAAACTGGGAACACAAGAGGGGAATAGGCAAGAATACTGCTTCTGCTGGAGATGGAGAGCTGGATACAGGGGAACGCAAGGCAGGATCCCTGCAAGTCCCAAAACAAGATGGGGGAAGAAAGGGGAGCCCCAATGTGGGAAGAGAGACTCCCTATCCAAGCCCTGCAAAAACCCAGTCTCCCTGTAGCATCCTGTTCTTATAAGGCACCTGCTCTATTGCCGCTGCAAAACACAGTCCCTGTGGCCACGAAGCCACAGAACAGCTGTGTTCGCACCGATGGCAAGCACAAACCACACAAACACCCTTCCTGACAGTGAAAACATAGCTAACACTTATTATTTAAGGATAAATGGAAGGATTGTGATTGGAAAGCACCAGCAACAAATGACTCCCCAGCCTTCACCGGGACACGATTCCAGGAGCCCCGAGCTCCGGCTGCGGGGTTGAGCAGTGTCCCCCTGAGCACACAGCAGGGCCAGCAACAGCCCCGGCTGCAGCCACCAGGGTGCAAAACAGGGGAACGGGGTTCGCGTTATTCACCTCTCATCCTCGACACCTGCGCTACACACGATGTACTTCACCTCCAAGGTAAACACAGCACGAAATTCAAATCGCCATTCGCAGCCTGAGCTCATGGAGCTGCAAGGCCCATCGGGTCACGCTGAGGATGAGCAACAGGAATCCAGCATCTCACCCGCCCGCGCCGCCCCCCAGCAAACCTTCCAAACAGCTGCGGAGTTCAGCTCGGAGCCCGGCACCGGGGAGCGCAGCAAGCAAACCGCTCCCCTGCAGCAGCACTTCTTAGTCCCACCTGCGCTGCCTTTAGGGCTTCAGGTTCAGCTTTGCACAAAACCAACAAGAAAAGCTTGTAATTTAGGTAAAGAGAACAGTGGGTTTGACCGAGTACAAACAAAACTCAATATTCTCTAGTGTTCTGGCCACATGCTGAGATTTGGCAATTATTACCTGGGAAAGTGCAATAAATTGTTTTGGAAGATAAAATTTCTGGATATTCTTCCCGTTCTTTCAAAAGGATTGTGTGAAATTGCTCTTGATTCCACACAACACTGAAGACAAGGGAATAGCAAGCACTGCTAAGAAAACTAAATGACAGCTCATCTACTTCCAACGGATTCTCGTTGCTGATGGAGATACTCATGAATTTAGTCAAAAGCTATTTTCAAATAATATCTATTTCTGAGGTTGTAGTGTTCACCATCATTTCTCTTAATTATTTCTGACACATTCCATACCACTTATGGCCCCCAATGACACCGGGAAATTAACTCAGTCTGCTTTAAAGAAAACGTGCCAAGCAACAGAATTAAGTGCTGCACATTTATATTAGAGCATCCAGAAATCTGAAATAATCAAATCAGTGCACGCAATGACATGGTGGGAACCAGAGTTTCATAAACACCTGCAAGGGGCGAGGGCATCCTTAGGCAGATTTTGCTCTCTCCAGTCTGCTTGTCTAAGCAACCAAAGGAGCTCCTGAACTTCCAAGAAGCTTAATCAGCCCACGCCCATAGAAAGCCAGTCCCAGCACAGCTTGTGCAAAAGACTTACAGAACAGAAACAACCCCTTCTTCTCAAGGAAATCTCACACCAAAATATCTGTCAGACTGGAGGTGTATGAAAGGCCCAGAATAAGAGCAAAATGCCAACCCCTCATTCACCTTTCCCCTGCATTTCTCCACATTCCCTACAAGACAATGGCTACAGAAGGCATTTTTTGACCCATGCAAGAATCCTCTTAATACGATCAGCGGTTCCAGGTAGGAGCATCCATGATGTACTTCAGAAAGTTAATGAAATCTGCCCACCAGAAAGGCTGAGAAATTGTTGTCCTTCAGCTGTGTCATATTTACTCTCCAGGGTTATTTCCTCCTCCAAGCAGCGTGTGGGCAGGAATAGCTTCTTTTCTTATGGCAGCTGCAGGTACTAACTTACAATCCATGGGCAAATTTATAATGGGGATTTGGTACCAAAAGACAGGAACTAGAAATTAACTCTTGCTGTCTTCAAATTTACTAAGTTCCAGCCCGCTCCTTTAGGTCTCTAAATCTTATAATGATCTGCCCCTGTGGGCCAGCCTGGCTGGGACACCAAGGTCTCTCCCGCTGAAAAAAATAAAAAAATAAAATAAATAAAATAAAATAAAATAAAATAAAATAAAATAAAATAAAATAAAATAAAATAAAATAAAGGCTGTTTCTTAAGCAGGTTTTCTTCAAAGACACTGTTACTCTCCTGAGCAGGTCTCACATTTCACCATCTGGACAGATTCTTTTGAAGCCCATCCCTTCCCACAGAGAGCAGTGGAAAGATGACCAGACAGAAGGCAAGGCCCTAAAATATACCACCTCTTCATGTTTATTTGAATTCAGACTGTTCAGTCTGTCTGTCTTATCTCCCTGCTTTATCTGCAACCCGCAAACATTTCCACAAGCAGATTTGTATGCGCATAGATGTCTGTTGAATAGTTGTTCTTCAGACACGTTTGAATGAAAACAAGGCAACATTATGCACAGATCAGAGACTGCAGCTCATCAGCACCTATTAGCACTGAGCAGGAAGCTGCAGACAGACAGACACACAGACGCAGCTGCTCCATTGTGACCAGGGTGCTGCAGCTCCAGGGCTACACAAGGGTGACAGCGAGGGTCCCATGCCAGTGACAGGTGCCCTGCACCATATGGTGGGACACAGTGAGTGGCTGGACCACTTCAAAGAGGGGTACAACATAAATCCATTATACCTATAGTGGTAGACAGCTACCACGGAGAAACAGATGTTTCATAAGCATTACAACATAGTTTCATTAAAATTCACCTTTTTAAAAAAAAATTAAATGCTGATCCTGCTGAAGAAGTGAGTCCCATGGTACCAGGCAGAGCAGTCTAGTTGTCTGGTAGCAGGATTGCAATACCAGTACTAATGTGTTATGAATAGTCCAAGGAAATCCTTTATTCATCAACTCAGAGCCTTAAATAGGTTTCTACAAATAATCTCATCAACTAATAAATGATTTGTAAAGAGGCTATAACTAATGAAAATGAAAAGGGCTAAATTCACAGAATGTTATGAATTGTTCTGATAGCACTTGATGACACTCAACAAGCAAATTGGCCACATTAAAAATGGATTAAGTCACTACAGAATCACAAGATCTGGCAAAAGAATGAATGTCGAGAACTCTTCCCCTTTCCATTATTAACTTCATCATTTGATGGCCAGATCAAATCAAACCCATAAATGTGAGCTCCGACATGATTAAAACAGACATGAAAAGGTTAAGAGCTGCTTAACTGTCTTACAATTCAGCATAAGATTTAAGAGAAAAGTGTCACATACGAAAGATTAGCATTAGGAGATAGAGAAAGGGTTAGGCTGGCCTTTTAATCAATATATCAGGCCCTGAGGACAAGGACTTGGCAAAGACACGAATGCAACACACTAGCTTTCTGAGAAGATCCATAAGGACCCTCCATACCCACATTCCTATTAAATTTTGTCTTTTTGATCTCGTCCTACATCTGCAATATTAAGGACACAATTATTTATCTACCTTTCCAATGCATTAGGAGAAATATAAAACGCAAACACCCCAAGCAATCTTTAGGTAGGAGATGGCAATAAACATCTCCAAAGCACAGGCATCAGGCAAAAAAAAAGCAGAGATTTTAGCATTTTTAATTTATTGACTAGCAGGGAGTGATATCATGGGTGTCTGACTGCAGATGGAATAGCTGCTTCAATTCATTGGTATAACTGTCAGCACTGAATCCAAGCAAAGCAAAAAATGTGACACCTTTCAGCCAAACTTAATAGGAATATAAATGGCTTGAAACGGAATTGCAATCAGGTTTACAATTGAAGCATCTAGGTTCTTAGAGGAAATTACTTATTGTGATAACACACAATAAGTGTGATATGAACCAATAAGTCACCAAAGTTGTCACTGTTTAGGAGATAATTTAAAAACATATAGCTTTGCAGGTGTTTGGAAGTGTATCATGGATTTTTAATACACATGTCAGCCATTATTTTATGTAGACTGAAAAATTTCACGTTTATTTCAGACTTACTATCCTAAATAAATAATAAACTTGCATGCTGCTTTGTTATCTGATGAGCAAGAGTGTGCATACAAAATAAGAGGCCAGACTGGCCCTTCAACACACCAGCAACTCTTTTCTCTCTCATTTTGAGCAGAAGTTTACACCTGAATTAAGTAAATCATTAGAAACATACTTGAAAATCAAAGCAACACTTTTTTTTCCTTCTGCAGAAGATCTTGGCACAGAAAAGTTGCTTTAAATTGGGACAGAAACAAGATGCAGAGAATACACAAGAAGTGTATTCCAGTGTGCTGGAAGAATACACAAGAAATAAGTCATGTCTAACAGCCCATCCTTAACACAGAACCAACTAGAACATAATCATTCCTGAGTCGTCTTTGCCTAAATTGTTATCCTATAAAAATACTTCAGCATGTAGAATTCCTACCTAGGTAATCTGTTCCAATACCGTGCCAACAAATCCACCTCAGCTTGCCAAACTGAAACACTTAGTCCTGTGTCAGGCTCCAAAATCACTAGCTTTAAAAATAAATAAATAAAAAAAATCGGGAGTTCTTTCGCTTTCCAGCTCAGTTTTTGAACCCTGAAATATTATATTTCCCAGCCTAAATTGATTGCTTTTCATAATCGTATGATCTAGATGCTGGAATTTGGGAAGCAAAAATAAATTCTTCTTCCAAGTGTTGACACTATTTATTTAATTTTTTGTGGCTGGGGTGGAGGCAATAATAGTCATTGCCCTTTAACCTCCCAGTGCCCGAAAACTCATACAAATGCTGCCCTTTGCACAGCGTTCGGCTGGACTTTGCTGGAGCAGGTCAAGGAAAGGAGCCTAATGGAAACGGGCCCCGAGGCCCCATCAGCACCTCATCCCCCCCACCTTTCCACGGCACCTGCTCTGCTCCTCGTTCCTGCCTTCGCTGCAGGGACCATGCAGCAGCAGCTTGACTTTGCGCTTTCCCTCCCATCCTTCCACCCACTTTAAGCACATTGATCCAGCAAGTGTTCGCCTGGTCCTTTGCTCCATCTGCTGCTCAAATACCGAACATGAAAAACAGAAAGAGCTCCCGGGCTAAAGCAAAGATGCTATTTAGGGTGTGCTGCTGCTGCAGAGTTCACTTTCATTACCAGTCTGAAATAAAAGCAGGATGCTTTACAGAGGATTTCAGGTATTCAAAATGTAGGTTCATTTTAATATAGATACCAAAAAAAAAAAAGCCAAACACCACACCACCACAAACGTTAAACCAAACAATTCCTTATGAGAAAGGGGGATTCTTTTCTGTTTGGGGGGTTTACTCCACGTGCCCCCGTGCAGGATGGCCACTGTCTCTGGGGCTGAGCAGAGCAGGGGCTCAGCCCCACTGCCCCCACCTCATGGCTGCCCAGCCAGGACCCCCCACCATCTGTGCTGGTTCTGCACCAACAGCTGGTGGAGCCAGTGCCCAGGCCCCTTCCTCCTCCTCCTCCTCAGACCCTGCCCAGACCAGACCCTCGTCACCTCCGCAGCACTAACTAAACAGCCAGCAAGCACCTGCAGCCCCAGCTTACGCTTGGCACAACCAAAGGGTTCACCAAAACTCACAGACCACCTCACTGGGATGGCAGGGGATGATGTCCCCACATCAGTGCCTGTGCTGGGTGCTGTCACGGGGAACACGACCTCATGGTATTTGCTTAATCGTTCATCCCTTGTCTTATCCTGCAAAACTCAGTCAGCATTAAAACCTGTAAGTCTCCCATCCATGCAGTGGCAAGAGAGGAACGAACCTTCTTCAGGAGGAGTTTGTCATTTTTAGATTTAAGGTACCTGCTGGTGGCCACAGAAGCTGGAGGGACTCACTGCTGGGAGCGGGGAAGCAAGCGTCCAGCACAAGGGCGATGGAACGGGCCAAGAGCTGCTGCTCGGAGCTGCACATTTTCCACAACACTAATATTTTTTCATTCTCTGTCAGGCAGGCTGCCTTATGTATTCTGTTTCACATTTCTTCGACCTAAATAGAAATAAACGTGCTTTCTGAAACAGCCAACAGAGCATTGCCCTGGGTCAGTTCAGGACCAGGTTGGGCTCACACCGGTGCCCGGTGACACCCCCGTGGCCCCGCGGGCTGTCACCCCCGGACGGACACACAGCATCCACCGGTGTGCACAGCAGCCTCACAGGGGTTCAGTGCATGGAACAGAGTGAAGATTTCAGGCATCCAAATCATGCAGCAGCACCAGGTCATCTAATGGAAATGGAGTTTAGGCAGAGTGAAATATTTGAGGACTGTTTAGCAAGTTTAAAATTTATTTGGAAACCTGTGAATATTTCCTTTTAGCATCTCCCAGCTTTCCAGAACTTGATTCTATGCCAGACTACGTTTTATAGGGATTATTTTTTTCCCTCCAGTTCGGACACATATTTTCTTTCTTGTTTCCGGAAATGAAACAGGGGAGCAGAGCAGGACAGAAGGGATTTGTCTTTTCTTTTCCAGAATGTGGCCACAGCTCTCACTGACTCCTGGACTTGTTGGTTCACAGCAGTTTGTGCAAAACAACTTTACTCTTCCCGAAGAAAACCTTGGAGATGTTACTTTTGTCTTCAGAGGAAGCAACAGCTCTGTACATTTACCACTTTTCTACTTAACAGGAGTATACAACACAGATGAATTTTAGCCACATTTTTGTGTACATATGCTTCTCCTGCATGAAAGGCTGTAAATGTTTAGTCTCTGCTTCATGCATCACTGGCCTGATCCATCTTACACCGAAATCACTGGGTATATCTTAACAAAACTGGACCCACGCACCCAGCAATTTCTCTCTAACCAAGCTAAAAATAAGAGAGCTCTTGTATGAAACTAGATATAAATGGATACCAGACAATAAATCACTGTACTAAATAATAGAAAGAGAAAAAAAAAATGGGGATTCAAGTCAAGCTCCAGATTTATAAACTATCGAGGTAAAAGATCCAGCAGCTGTGCAGAAACAAATGGGTATGATTGACTGCTTTGTTCCTTCTGCAGATAAACTTTGCAATTGCAGCTCCAGCTAAATAATAATGCAGAAATACTTAGCTGTAAGCACAAAGGGAACAATAAAACAGCAAAACACCAAAGTTACAATGCACAATAGAAGATAGAAGTTGATGCAGCAGGGCTTTGCCTCCTTCATTTGGCAGAACTGTCAAAGTAGCATAATGATTTGGAAAATAATGAATATAAAACTGAAACTATGTCAGAATAAGCAGGAAGGGAAAAAAACATGGTTTAGCTACCAGTCTCTCTCACTACTAATTGCCGATTTTGATAGCTTTGCATTTCTTAGCAGGCAACACAGGGGAAGGGGAGGGAAAAATGTTTTATTCAGCGCTCAGTAAGTGCACTACAGCTTCATACTGACATGGCTCTCAGGACAAAAGCACTCCACTGTGCCATCAAGCAACTGAACTTTTAATCCTGCCTTGTCTAAAAGAGAAAAACAAGTGAGATGCCCCTTCTCCCAGTCAAATGACACATTAGTTGCTGTCACCGTTGTCAGGTTGGAGCTATAATGATAGCGTTGCAGCCAGCGCAGCCTGCAGCCAAACCAAACAGCCCCGGAGAGGGAGCCTGCCAGAAAGGTGCACTCACATCATCTGCCTCGTGAGAGGGATCATGGTTTTTTGCAAGAGATATTTCCCAATGAACAACGATCCTAGAAAACCACCCTGAGAAACACTCGTCTCTTTCTGACCAGTCTCCTTTTTATTCTCTGGGTACAAGAAGTCAACCTTCACATCCACAGCCAGTAACAGTATTTTCTTTGTCAAGCTGAGACCACACCAGGCTTTTTCTGTCGCACTCAGCCCATAACAGGCCGTACTTATCGTGTTGTGTTTTCACACAGTCTCTTGTGGGAGGTTTTCAGCCTCCTCGCACTGCAATTCAGCTTGGACCATATGTCTGAAACGCGTGAGGGCTGTAACGTAGAAATCAGCCCATGGCACAGAACATGGACCTTCACAGGAATTAATTCGTCCCCAAATAAAGGGAGGGTCATGTCCCAACAGGATTGTTGTCCTGCCATGCAGTTATTGTTTTGAATAGTTTCATTTAAAGAGAAACCATTATAAATTTTCATCTGCTGCCCTGCACTCTTTCTCCCAACATTTCCAGTTCTGCCAGGCTGTTTGAACTTGCATTAATAGGCCCCAATTTCCTTCCGTTCTGGCAGACGACGCACTTGCGTGATGTTAGTTTGCTGACAAACCGGAGCTCGCACTTGGGTTTCCGTGCCTCTGGCAAACAGCTGCCCAGGTCCTGTCCCACCGCTAACGAGCCCCTGGGTGCTCTGAACAGACAGGGACCAGCCTCACGTCTCAGCATCCCAATGAGCTGCAGCCCTGACAGCAGCTCGTCAGAGAGCCTGTCCCACCAAAGCTCATTAAGGGAAAATAAGCAAGGAGTGCTGGGGAAGGATCTTGTCATTGTTAATAATGTCAGGCCCGTTTCTGGCTTGTCTTTTCATGTTAAAATTTTCAGAAGAACATGGAGGAGTCACACTTGACAGGTCCTAGAGTACCTTTGATATCCTGATCAAACTTGGCACCTACTACTTTATCTCTGGAGTAAATGATCTTTGGAGCTCACATACACATCACGTATTAGCATATGTAGCTTTTTTATATCTATTTGGTATGTATGATTCTGTTTAGTTGTATATGGATACACAGCTGCCTATTCCTCGGCCTATTTTGATATCCAAGGTGATTCTCAAACAAATTCCTCCTAGGCTGGCCTCAAGCACGGCACTTTTCTGCACTATACAGAGTCACCGTGGTTATTCTGAACAGCTCGTCGTTCTATCAAAGCATTAGGTGACTCCTGCTAGCCAGTTAAACAGACAGGCTATTTCCCTTTTTCCCTTCTGACAGATAAATTAACAAACATATAAAACATGGAAGTTTTCCTTTAAATCCTTTGTCAGAACAGCCACACACCACAGCAAGCTCTTATATTTGGGTACATTTCTCTCTTGAACCTGAAGCTGCTTTCTCTCTCCTAAAAATGAGGTTTCCAATGGATACTGAGATGGTCACAGTGATGTACAATCCACTCCTCAACACAGGTCCCTGTGTTATTTCCCCAGCTCACATCTCCTGGGCAGCACAAGAAGCACCAGGCTCCTGGAAGGTCCGTCACCCCGCGGCTAATGGCACGACTCCCACCTTCGGCATTTGTATCCCAGACTCCCTGTGAGCCACATTAACGCCCTTGTGGTTTGAAATTACACCTGTCTGGCCCCACAATCTCTGCTGTATGGACTGAATGTACCTGCGTGGTGGCCCCAAGCACAGGCCACACTAGCTGCAAACACTTGACGGAACCGCTGGCTGGGAGCGCGCCACACCAGCCTGCACACCTTTCCAATGCAACACAAAAGCACATTCTTTGGTGAAAATACTGACACACGGATGTGAGCGTTTCTAGCAGGTGCCACCAGCCCCGGGTGTAACAGCCTCTTCTCTCACTAGGATGCCCGACCTCACCCTGACACACTGCTGTCCATCCCGCTGCACTCCACAAACAGGCTTCAGCTACTGCAGAGACTATCAAAGAGAAGTTTTGTTGCCAGTCTCTCATTATTTTTGCTGCAGATGTAAAGAAAGGTGGCAATAGGCTTGGTTTTAATGAGCACATGCAGCGGTCTCCAAAGGTGCCAGCCCTGCAGCCCCTGTCTCTGCAAGGCATGCACAGCTCCAGTATCTGCAACAAGCCTTTCCAGGCACCCCTACACCCCAGCAACCAGCTCCAGCTTCTGCAGCCAGGTCAGTATAGACCCTGGAGCAGCTGCAGCTGCTGATTTTCTGATGCATTCAGTCAGGGCTGATGGAGACAAAAGTTTCACTAAGTTACTTGAGGCCATTCACTTCCTCACCTTTGTCACTGGAGCTCTCAAAATGCGCTGCGTAGGGTGATATTTTCCCTTGATGCAGTGATTTGTCCCCAGGGAACTCATCAGAAGTCTCCTCCCAGACCCAAAACAGCACCAAGCACACTAACTAGATTGAATCCAAAACCTAAGGACTGCCTATGGCGTTCCTCAGGTGCCGGCAGCTCAGCTGCTGCACAAACCCCATTCCATCCATCTCACCCCTGTTGTTCTTTAACTACCAAGCAGCCCTTATTCCTGATGCTAGCTGTCCGGAAGTCTCAAATATAGCGGAATAATCTCCCAATCTTGCTTATATTACAAAACAAATTAGAGATATTGAAGTGAAGTGTGTTAATCCTGTAATTATCATGGTAATAATGAGGCAGTTTAATGATCTTGCTAATTGTCTGTTCAGTGAGACCGGATTGGAAAACATTCCTTACCCCAGCCACCCTTTTAATTCTGCTTAAATCAGATGTAACCTGTAAGTGAAGAGTTGTAACTATGTGTAGCACTACCATATCAGCAAACCAATGTTTAAAAATTGCTGCAGGTCTACCCAAAGGCCAAGTATTATATTGTAAGCAATGTCTACGTGGCCACAGCCAGTAGCTATTCAGCTATATATTAATTCAGACAAGGCTGCCAGGGGAAGTAAAAAGAGAAATAAAACATCTCCGTGAGGACTAAAATTTTGCTTACGGATTGCCTGTTAAGGGTCTTAAAACGACCGGCTCAGATAAGCTGCCTGAAAGTTGTACCTGCCTAATCAACTCCCTCTCCTGTTTATTCCGCTGCAAAGCACCATCCTGGTGTGTGTGTGTGCCCCAGACACCGCAAAACTTCCAGCTCCAACTCATGCTCATCTTGGGGTAAGTCAGGAGCCCCTACATGGGTCAGAGACTCATTAAAAATGATCGTTAAAAACAAAAACAATCAAGAATAGGTACGCAAATAAGTTATTGTTAGCTACTGCAAAGCACGTATTTCCAGCACATCAGCATCTCGGCGGGAGTTGTCACGCATATGCTAATCCTGGAGTAAACTGAAAGAAATCTGAAGTGCTGAAGCAGTAATTTACCCACGTTTATCGTAATACAGCTGATACAGCCGTGCTTTCCCTCCCATGGCTTGTTCAAAACCCCACACCTCATCTTTCCAGCACTCTCAGTTACGAAAAAGGTGAACTAAGTGCAACTGTAACAGGTAAAATTTACCAAGCATCTCGATGTGGAACTCCTATTCTGAGGTCGACACCTGTGTTTCCCATGCAAATGATTGCATGAGAAGTGAAAAAGAACGAAGCATGGTCTGTCCATTTATCCAAGCACACATCTCTGATCTGCTGAGGCAATGGGCAGAACTTCCTCCTGCTACCAGCCATCTCTCTGAGAAGAAAAGATCCCCACCTCCTAGCCTGCCACTCCAAAGCAAATGTGACTTATCACCAAACCTGATAATACCAGTGCTATGAGCAGCCACCCAAAACCCAGAGGTCAGATTTAAATTCAGATTAAACCAGCGAAGCTCCACCAGTCAGAAAATATAATGATTTACAAGCAGTTGAGGATCCATTCTCAGCATCCAGCGAACTTTGCACAGGCAAACATCCTAACACATGCAGGCTAAAATACCCACCGCTGGATGCAGCAGACAAAAATCAGTAGTTATCTCTTACTGTAACCACATCATAATGCTTAGTACCTACCAGATATTGTTTCTATATTAGACATGCTGCAGAAATAATTAATAGTAATTAGAATTAATCACTGCAAGTTCCAGTGCAATTAACAGCAGTGTTTAGTATGCCAATTATTTAGGAACACAGAAGTGGATCAGCCCAGAGATTTTGCTAACCCACCGTCGCATTTCCGATAACTGTCAGCAGCAAATGCCTGGAAATACGCACACACGAGCAAGGCAGGCGTCAGGCAATGCTTTCCCTGAATGCTCTTCCAGCCTCCAACGACTCGCAGCTCAGGAATTTTCCAAGCCAGACAGGCTTTCCAGACACTGAATAAGCCAAAGTGGATCTCTCACCAGAACAGGCCTTGGAATCTGCCTGTGGGCAGGTTCCCCAGCACATCTCAGCAGCCGTCACCCAGCAGCACCCACAAACCCCTTTTGCTCAGACCCCAGAGCATACAGGCAAGTACTGCATGTAGCACTAGTTCTTTACATATTTGAGATACAATTCCTTCCCTCGGGATCACTGCATGATCTCGAAAGAGCACAGGGCTGGAACACCCCATTAGCCAAGTGCTGACTGTGGATAGTTTGCTGGAAAAAGGGGCTCACAAGTGAGACCGCTTTCACAATAGCCAGGTAATAAATATACCATACTCTAATGATTTCCCATAGCTTTGAAAAAATACCATCAGTGCAGCAGTTGCCCATGATAGTCAAAGGATGCAATCAAGAGCAGGCGTGTAGATAAGCATGGGATTTTGTTAAACTAACCAACAGAGATTAAAAATAAAATACAAGCTTATCAGGACACAAGTCCTGTTCCCAGTTCTATCTATTAAACTGTATCATCTCTCCCCAGAGACCTTCCTTGGCTCAGCAGCACTCGGAGCAGGTCGGCCAAGCGTCTCATGGAAAGCCATCGCCCCCGCTCCCACCTCGCAGCGGCCAAGGATGAGGCTCACGTGGCAAGCAAGACCCAGGAATGAAAGTGCATTTACCAGCAATGGGAAAAATATTCCCTTGTCGGGAAGAGGAGGGGTCAAGTCACGGTGCAATCTAATAAACGAGTCTGTGTGTTTTACCGTGTTTCAGACAACGAAGTGGAAACAGAGGAGTGAAGACAGTAGGTGGAATGATCGGTGAGATGAGAATTGAGCACAGGTCCTCGGAAGGGAGGTGGGTAAAAAACCCAAGGGGATAAGGCTGAACTCATTTCTCTCACACCTACAACAGATATTTTTATTCTGTGCAGCACATCCCTGATAGCACAGAGCCATTCGCAGGGGGTCAAACCACAGTGCACTCAAGTCAGAGAAAAGTTATTCAAGAACCTCAGACAGGTGTTGGCTTAAACTCCAAAGGCCTTTCCTACTCAGCTGTGCAGTAGCCGCTTGCAAATCAGCTGTTGCACATGAAGAAGGTAGCCTCGCGTGAAATTCTAAATAAAACACATATTGATTCCCAGACACAGTTTATAGCAAGGAATCCATGGGAGATGGAGAGCCTTGTTTTGTTGTTTGGGGTATTTTTGCTTTGTTTTGTTTTAAACAATTTTACAAGAACTACCACTCCAAAACAAGCTGCCACACATCAAGTGGCAGATGCAGTATTCCATTTTAAATAAAACAATCATTTGTTTCTCATTGTGCCTTCAAAATTATAAGCTTCCTGATTACTAACTCCCAGTCTTGGAAAACCTCAAATTAAGAGGTGTGTTGTTGCCAGCCAGAGAAGAGCAGCAGCTGGATTGTTATCGGCATCATATGATCCTCATCAATATACCAGCACCACAAATGGACTTGCATACCATAGGTATTTGGGGCCAAATACAGCAGAAACTGCTAGCTATTCCCGAGCTGCAACACCAAACTGTCCCTCTGTCCAACATTCATTGGCCCATCTTCAGTGTGAGCAACTGGTGGGAAGTCTGGGGTAAAAACGTCATAAAAATTAATTTAAATCAGAACTAATATGTATTCTGAGATTGTTCTGCAGCCCCCTCAAATCTCTTCCCTGGCTCTCCACAATAAATCACTCAGATTCCCCATATACTGCACCGCGTCAGATCTCAACAGCGTAGATCAGAATACACAGCTGTGTTTATGTGAAAGAGAAACTAATAAATGAAAAATTATGAGTGGAAATTGAATCTGCTAGATGAATACTCAGCAATAGATTAACATATGCTGCATTTGCAAAAAAAAAAAAAAAAATACTTTCACTCCAGCTTATATTAAATATTGAAATTGCTGAGTTTCCCTCAATGTTCTGCATGTCTTGATATATTGTAAGCAAGCATATTTCATTAGCTGCATATATCCATATCTCTCTAATAACTTTCAAATTCCTGGACTCCTGTCATTTGGACTTATGTTTGAAGAGACACTTGAGACCTATAAAAGAAAGAAAAAACCCACACATTAAAAGCAATGTGCTTTCACTGCTTTTGTCAGTAGAAACTTTCCTTTGAGCTGTATAATTGAAAAGCAATGTAGTAGCACAAAATATTACAAGAGATGAGAAACATTTCAGTGACAGACTCACAGCCCGCAAACCAAAACATAATGCATTGTTTATCACAGATAATTGCAGGCTTTCCATCCCATTTTGATCCTTTTGTTACCTTTCAAATTCTCTGTCCCAATTTTAGAGACAGGAAATAAGAAAAAACATTTGCATTCTCTTCTGAAGAATATTCATTATTCAGGGTAACAGTGAGAATAAACTGGATTTTCTGCAGAATACGCTCCCCTGCTCATGGTCACTACCCTTCGCAAGATAAGATACAAGACAAAGAACCATCACAATACATTTGCTTTTTTTAACTTTTAGGAAGCTCTCACTAAGCTGTAAGCTTCTCTGTTTGTATTCCTTTGCTTTGAATTAATTTTCTTATTTTAATATTTTCCAAATTAAAGGAAAAAAAAAAGTCAAACCTTTTCTGTACAGATCGGGATGTGAGGAGGTAATTCAATTGCAGATTTATCCTTCTTTTAACTGGAAGCAATTTTAAATGGCATATCTCCATTTTAAATCATTTTTTACAGACTAAGGAGCATTTTCTGGTGAGCTATTATAACTCCTGCCTGGACTGCTCTGAAGAGTGGTCACAGTCGGTGTAACACCTGAACTGCTGCAAAATCCACAGGAAGGTCACAAAAGTAATTCTGACACAAATCCTAAAGCCTAATTCAGCAAAGCCATTCAATGGAGAAAAAAAGAAAATAACAAAGACAACTTAGTGGTCAATAGCCAGAGAGAACGTCAGCTGCCTTTGGGTTACTAATTTCATGGACATCAATGCTGACGATGGTTCTTATTTTCATTTGTACCATAGCAATAGCTATTCATAAAAATTACAGGGGACTAAGAATTTAGCATCTAAGTGCAGTACCAGAGACACAAGCAAATAAAAGCGGTGAAGGGAAGCAGGGTGGTATGTGATTTCTCTTAAAAAGGTGGATATTAATGCCTGAGATGCTATTCCTCACACATATGTCCATAGCTCGAGTATTTGTATATATGAGTGACAAAACTCTTATCATTAAAGTCAATAGGACTATCCACTATCACTGAATTAAAGTTAACTGTTTACCATCATTTGATATGAGCTGCTTTCTCAGGGTGACCCAGTTTGAACTTTATCTACGTATTTAACAAAAAACCTCAGCTTCCCTGCAAAAAGATACTACTGTGCTGGTTTAGTTATATTCTGCAAATACAAGGGCTACGAACACAGAAAAACTCGTACAAAGTCAGCTCAGTTTGCTGGCACCACTCAGATTTTGTTCTTGCAAGGCACCTGCTATAACACGATTTGCAATGCATTTTTTAGAAGAACACTTGGTTAGATTAGTATCTGCTAACTACAGTGCAACACATGCATAATACAGTGTACCAGATCTGAAGATTTAGTAAGACTGTACAGATAAGCACCCACAGTCCTAAATGAAAAAGACAGATTTTCAAAATATAAACCTTATGTCTCAAGACACCTGTTATTTACACTCAGAATTAATGGAAAACTACCAGAAATGAGAATAAGCATTCTCATTGGGTTCTTTCAAGTGTATTACTCTGGTTTGCACCATCAGCAAAGCAGATGACTCTGGCTGTGCTAAGACTGTTGGTGTGCCAAATTCGGATGGGGAGAAAGCCAGTACAGCAAAACCTGGGTCCAGTCTTAGCTTGCCCAAGGTATAGGGATGTTTGAAGGACAGCTCAGAAGAGGATGAAGGACATTAAGTGGCTCAGTCACTGACGTAGTTTGGTGAGTTTACTAAGTAGGTTAGTTTAGTGTCTAAAGAAGTCAGTTTTAACCTGTTCTTGGTCTCCAAAGAACATGCAGAAGTAGGAAGATAAAACTCAAACCCTTGTGCTTCAAAGGCATGAAATTCCTGCTGCTGTAATGAAGAAGGCACAGCAATGGAGTTCATAGTAATACCTGATCCAGCAAATTTTTCAAAAGACAGAAAAGCACAGAAAACAGCAACACAGAAACACATCAGGATTTGAAGTCACAGCTTTATAGAATTCAATATTAATCAAGTTAAGGTAGAGCTCGGTATTAGAGATTATTGCTTTCAAGTTGCTTCTGTTGGTGTATTTATTAATTTGGGCCTTTAAAAACATTTTATGTACTAAACAAAAGATTGATTTTAGACTTTTAGGCTATAGTCTCTCCTACTTTACTTGCTATTTCCGCTGAGCTGCTAAACTTGTGAGTGCTCCAGACTGAAGCTTGTCTGTTCAAAACGCCAAGTGTCGCTTCTGGCAACCAACACCAATGTTAACGTACAAGCAAGGACTCTTCATTCGTAACTGAAAGGCACTATGTACTTCTAACCCGGATCCTCCTGCCTGGGATCCCCGGGAAACAGCCCGGCCACCGGTAACGGCACAACCAGAGCAGCCCTGTCCCTGTCCCATTTCCCAAGGTCCACTCTCTCCCTGTGTCACGAATGGGGGAATATTGTCCCCTCACACCAACATTCTCATAGAGCTGGCAGTTCCCAAAGGAGGAGCCTCTGAACTCTCACCCAGGCGCTTGCACGGCTGAAATACCAAGCAGCCAAGACCAGGGTCATGAACCGACCGCTCCAACTTCCTCCTCATTATAAACTGCTTGCAAACACTTCTACTCGCTCTAGCAGTACGAAGTTGGAAGTCAAGAGCGAGCAGAGCAATTCCCACTGCAGCTGGATAAACCCTCCCTTCCCAATCTGTTACAGCTGTAACAAGATATATGTGGAGAAACAATGTTGATCAAGGTGGAATAACATTTAGAGCAGAATGTCAGACTCAGCCACAAATAGATTTGCTTGTGGAAGCAGCTGCTCCATTCATTAGAATATTCTAATAAACTGTTATGAAGATTGACACCTTGGAAGTAATTAAGTATTAGGTATTTTTAGGTAATTACTGTAGCAATAACATAAGACGTGCTCATTTTCAGAATGAGGAATTATCTCTAGCTACTGTTGCTGCACTTCTTTTAATAATTCGTAATAGTTTTGACACCACAAATATTTTTGATTACTCCAGCTTTTCAACTTTCCAAACAAACTAATAGGAGTAAAAGAAAAAGTTCACAGTCTAGGGGAAATCCCATCAGTTTCACTTGAGCATGTTACGTGGGACTTCTCAGGAAAAGGAGCACACAGAAGGCAGGATGACAATGCACTGAAGAACAGCACACACAAAAAGCAAACACCTTTAAGTCAAGTTCCTGTGTAGAAGAGCAGGAAAAACAGTACAGCAACAGAAATAGCCATCAGAAAACTATTTCTTGTCAACATGCATGCTCATATGTTTGTTAGGATACTCAGAGGTTGGCTGTAATGAAGAAGGCATGTTTTCATACAATTAGGGCTAACAGCTCTTGGACCTCCACCCAAACCAAGCTCCCCACCGTCTCCCTTCCACTGACACCTCCACTCGGAGCTCAGACCTGTTCCCTGGTTCTTGTGAAGGGCACAAAGTCCATCCTGGATGCCCACTCACCGGGCTGCACCTACAGAGTGAGCCATAGGGCAAACCAGCCCAGACCCACACACAGAGATCAGCAGCATCTCATCTGGAGCCGCACAATTACAACCGCACACGGAGCTCAGGCTACTTCCAGACAGCATGTTATGTGGGAATTGCAAAAAAAAATATAAACCCAAAACTTGAGAAGGATAAGCCTGATATTTTTGCAACAAACTGCCCAGCTAAACAACAACGGGCTTTCTGTGAGGTAGCTGTGGCAGGAACTCAAAAAAATCGAACTTTTGTTTTGCTTTTGTGTTTTCAGTTTAGGAATGCCTACCTGGGATCTCCCTGCAGAGGACGGTTGCCTATCCTGAGGCTGTTTTTAAGAGAAGAGTGACCAGGCAAGATTCCAGTGCTGTCCCGTCCTCCCCGCTGTCCCGACTCCAGAATTCACACCAGCTGCAGTGTCCTGCACCCGCCTCTGGCAGAAGGGCCCCAGCGGGCTGGGACTTGGTGCCTCCAGACCCAGCCAGGACGAGAGCAGCTGCGCTCAAAGAAACTGCCTGCCCTTCTAAAAGAAATTTTGAGAATTAAATGTAGATAAAAATCAATGCTCATCAATTAGACAAGAAGCCCAAAGTCTAAAAAATGCTACTGAATCAAAAAAAAATCTAAGGAAAAAAATAAATGGCCTTATGGTAAAAATTTGCTTCAATGGTTTTAAAACTGTCTTAGAGTGACTTGGGGCTTTTTATTTTTAGTGAAATCATAGAATCACAGAACAGTTTGTGTTGGAAGGGACCTTCCAAGCTCATCCAGTCCAACCCCACCATGAGCAGGGACATCTTCACCAGCTCAGGTTGCTCAGAGCCCCGTCCAGCCTGGCCTGGGATGTCTCCAGGGATGGGGCATCCACCACCTCTCTGGCCAACCTGGGTCAGGCTCTCACCACCCTCATTGTAAAAAATTTCTTCCTCATGTCCAGCCCGAATCTCCCCCCTTAGTTCGAAGCCGTTACCCTTGTCCTGTCACAACAGCATTTTGGTTTGTGACTTAAATTTCAAGTTATAAATGCACTCCGAACTGAAAATGCATTTCAAAGACCTTTTCAAGATGGGAAATTCACTGAAATTAACCATTTTCCCATAAACAGACTTGGCTTTGACAGAAAAATGTCAGCATAAAACATACCCATCAGCTCCACTCTGAACTGTGGGGCATCCTAACGACGGGATGTCCCTAACGGCCTCCTCAGGAGGTTTCTGTAGTACCGAGCCCCAGACATCCTTTTCCAGCAGCACCGTCAGTCCCTCCGTGCTGCCCACGGCTGGATTTACAGCTGCTGCCCAACTCTGCCCTCCCGCCAGAGCTGCTCTGATTCCTTCTCTGCAAAGACAGAAGTATTTCTGCTTGAGATGGACAGATAAGGTTAGATTAATTCCCACTTTGTCTTCATTTGCTCGCATCACACCACAGACAGAAATATCTAGCCTGTACCCAACCCCTGCCCAACCCCATTAACATTCGGTTACAACAGGCACCAAAGGAGAGAATAACAGCTCCTTGTTTATTTCAAAGTGTTTCCTGTTTTGTTTTTAAAATGCACCATCTGTGCCTCCACCGTGATGCGTTAATGAAACACAGCTCTTTTGTCTTTCAAGGCAAAAAAAAGTTATTTTAAACGCGCTGGTAGCCAGGAAGCTGAACCCAGCAGTTGCAGCCGTGACCGTGCGTACGCTCGCGGGAAGCTGGAGCAGCACGGGGTGATGTTGTATCCCACTGTCACCCTTCCTCTGGGGACAGCTCGTCCCCACGGCTGCCAGGAGCTTCTTGGAGAGGGCTGTGCAAAACGCACCAGCAACATCCAGCCTCTTGTGCAATTAAGACGTAACGAGGCCAAGGAGATTTTCGTATCCGTAGATTTCAAAGTAACGGTTGGATTCAAACAGCTGGAATTGAGACGCAGTCTCACAGATGGTTCTTATGTTTGTTTTAACCAGCAGAATTTGGGATAAATGTTTCTTCGGGATCCCAAGGCTCTAATAAAGCTGCATTTCCCCTCAGGTCTGTTTTTGTTTGCGTTGCTACATGAGGTACCTTGGCACGTGCCAGACAAGACAGAAAGGCTCACGAAGTGGATCAAAGTGTAGGATTAGGGCAGAAGTTGACTCTTCAGGTAGATACACAAAACCTGCAGCTAAATTGTGCTTTGGCAAGGAATTTGAAATTTTATTAAAGCTCTGTTTGGTGCTCTCTGCCTCTGTGTACTCTAAACAGAAACCCAAGATTTTTATCCTGCTTAAGCAAACAGTAGAGGTGGTTAAATTCCAGACATATTCTCTCAGACCAAAGTCTTGCAAGTGCATCTCCACAGGAGATAACCCAGATCACGCTAACTACTTCTTCCTCAAATATAGTGCTGTTAAGAATAACAGCATTTAAAAATACAAAGACACTGCCTTGGCAAGCAAAAACCCATCAGTGTTGTGCAAAGATGACTCTTATTAAATAGTAATATCTCCATCTGCTCAGAAATATCTTTCTTCTGGGGCAGCCAGAAGAGGAAGGAAAGGAGGAAGAAGAGGGAGTGGGACAGAGGCTTTAACATCTGCCTTTAAAGGCATTGCTCTATTTGCCTTAAGTGAGAGAGCTGTGTCTCTGAAGAGATGAAAATCTGAGCCTGATGGCTTAAGTCTGCCTTTTCCTGAGGAACAGTGCCACGAATTCTGACATTTTTTACCCATCAGGTGAAGCGGTATCAGTTATCATGGGGAAAAGGTAAATAATAATGTTTCATGTCCAGATCAAAAATTAAACAAACTCTGAAAAAGAAAAATGTGGGACGCTGCGTGCAAAATTTTATTCCACATTAAACATGAAACAAACCTACTATAAATGGGGAAGAAAAAAACAAAACAAAACAACACAACCTTGAATTATTTCTGAAGAGTCTTTGGCCATATGTGGTGCAGCGTTCAGAAATTTCTTATTAGGTTGCTATGGCATTGTTCCATTTGTTAAATTATTTTATGTTAGTGAGAATGATTAGGTTTCTTGTGCAGTTATGGGGACCCGAAAGGCACCTTTATTTACCTCATTTATCATATACGGCAGCATTCAGCTGAAGTGTAGAGGTAAACAATTTTAAATAGCAATACTCTAGCTAGAACACAGTCGTCTTGACCACAGGAGCTTTGGAAAAATGCAGATTTAAACTGTTCACATTACTGTTTTATCTGCATTTCAGTCTGAATTGCTAACTTATCACCAAGCTCAGCAATAAAACAGGGAGGGAAGATATTAAATATTTATGCCTACAGTACCTTACAAGTTTTCATCGAAATATTAATTGTAAAACAAAAGCACAACTGTTCCAGCTACCAGGAGTGGGAAAGGCAATACTTAAAGCCAACCTGAGAGTGCCACAGCCAATTTAGTTTGGAGCACTTTAGGAATTGTTAGCCCAAATTTAATTTGGGTAAGAAAATACTTTGAAAATCTATGTTGATAATACTTCTCAGTCACTCTGAAATCAGAATCTGTTAAATTGTTAGCATGTTACAGGATAAAAATAATCTAGGGGGTGTATCTCCCTACCTTGACCACCCGGTGTTACACTGAATTACCATCACAAATTGCCTCAAAATTTAACCCCAGTGATGCCCACTTGGCACAGGCTGCACTCCCGTGCTGGTTGTACCTCACACTCCTGGGTGCACCCAGTCCAGGTCCCCAGCTGCCTACCTCTCCTGCTGATCTGTGTGGCACCTCCTGTTTACTTCCAAGGCTCCCACCCATCGTTATTTTTCTGGCACCATTCAATGTCTTAGGCCTGAACTAGAGAATTACTGGAGAACTGCTCACCCCTGTTCTAGGGCTGACTAAAAGCATGCTTTGGAAAAAGGGCCTGGGAAAGGGGAATGTTCTAGCACGGCTTTTAGAAATACCAGTTCTGAGGTCTACAAACCCTGTAATTCACGTTGTTATCGTTTACAGCTCTCAGACCTCTCCTTGCTCATACCTGCAACAGTCTACCGGTGCTACTGCATTTACCTTCAGTTTATCTGGTAGAGTAAAACCTACCAGTGCTGAAACCTCAGTGTACTCGGGCACCAATAAGGGCTCTGACTCACCAGAGGTCACCAGGACACCTCAGCATCAGGTCTGTCACCCCCAAAATCCCAGGTGCAATTTTGGGTCATTGTCCATCAGCCAGCTTGCTTCTGCTGCATTAAGATAATGAAAGGGTAAAAAAAGCAAGGCTGTACTTGTAACAAGGAGATTTTCATAAACCCCATCCATCACTGACAGAAAAAAAGAAGCAGTGGAAATCCAGAGAAACGACTATCTAAAACCGTTGACCCATTGTCTACCATTGCTCCTGTTAAAGAACACATGCAGAAGGAAATCAGCAATGTTCTTTCTAGATACACTTTTCCAGTACTTTGGAATGAAATTTCATTACGATTATTTTATAACCATATGATTATTCTGAACTATCAGCCCCATTTAATCATTTTGTATGTCTTTCTGTTTATCCTCCACTAACAATTTTGACCCCCATTGTCCGGTTTCACTCAACACAAAGGATTTGAACCCAAGTGGCTGTGAAAAGAGAGACTGCAATTTCTTCATCAAGGGAAAAGGGGGTACCATGGACTTTGCTTCTGAGACACCAGAAAATCCATACAAGGGTGACATTAGAGATATCCAAACTGCAGGAAGAAGTCCTCAAATTTACATATACACAGGGGAAATTCAAGCACAAAATACAAATCCACAGAAAACAAGCCTTTGTGAATACTGCTGTTTATGGAAAATACTAGTTATAGTAGTGAAAGCCCCATTTTAGACTTGGTTAAGAAATCCCCAAGTGCTTTGCTGCTTTGGTTTATCTTGTTTGGGGCAGATCTAGACAAGCTATGCCATCAGAAAGGCTATGCCCAGCATAAAGACATGAGTTGGTGTATTGCAACAGGCCAGCACGCTGGGGGTACGGGCCAGGACCCTCAGGTGTCAGCCAGGTCCAAGGCTGCGTGGCAGACCTGAAAGCAGGGGGCAGAAGCAAACAGCAAATTAATTCACTGTGATTCTCATCAGCTTCACACACGCACACAGATGTTCTGATGTGTTAGCTCAAGTCTCCACAGCCTGGCCTGGGAACGATGGTTATAGCAAAGCAGGTACCACTTCGTACCAGCCCCAGCAGGGACCGCAGCTCTTCATCGTGCCGTTGTCTTTAACGTGGTCTGTTCGATCTGAAAATATGTTTTACAGTAAGTCACAATTATTTTTTACAAGAAATAAAAGCTTAGTGCCATTTGAAAGAAATAAAGCTGGTCTTGGCTGGCAGAGCTTATTATAAAGGCAACCTGCACGGTTGAGGAGGGGAGAAAGGCAGAGACGACAGCTAAAATGGGCTGAAGAGAAAAATCAAAGAGTGGTTGGGATAAATGAAGTGCAGCCTCTACTTCACAGAGACTAAATTATTAATTAGTCCTGAAGAAAGCCCTGTGCTTACCTCACGTACATTCAATGCCTTCACAATGGCCACCATCACCGCTGCGTTGTACCAGCTTACCACACACTTAGCTGGAGCTCAGGCTTATCGCATTTCAGTGGATTTTAAATACCGCAGCTCCTCAAAGGCAATGATATGGGGTCAAGAACATAATACTCGTTGCAGAGAAATCTAATTCCAAAGCTGGGAAAGTCTTTTCCCACCCAAAAATGGCTATAGATATCGAAATGAATCCCGCATTACAGCTCAGCTTTGGTCAAAGTAGAAATTCTGACAGATTTAGTGCTACCTTATCAAGTGACTTCAAGGTTTCAGAAAATACATATATTCTCCTAAAATCCATTTATCGAGACAGAATTCAATAGTTACATGAAGTATGCTCATTTAATTGAAATTTGCTCCTAGCATGTGACTCTAGGGCTCTCTATCTGCAGCACCCCACTGACGCGTGCGTCCTTTTATTCCCACCACCTATCTTCCACATTCACAGGCCCACTTAAAATCATGTTCAGGCACTTCCCTTTATGCCTTCCCATTCTCAGAAAATTGCTTTTTAACTTGGGTCAGCTTCAATTTTAACTTTATTTTTTAGGAAATGTTTTTAATCTGCAGCAGCCCAGCACTTATATACCTCATTTTACAGTGCTGCTCTTGAAGAAATGAAGCAAGTGCCCGAGGCCTCATCACCCCTAAGCAGCCGCCGCGTTCATGGAACACACTCTGAGACTCTGGGGGAGACATGGCAAATAGGCTGTAATTTCAGCCCAGGCCCTCCCCAGCCTCCAGCACGAGGTAAAAATGCTGCTTGTTAATGCTGGATTTTAGGACGTGCTCTCCAGCACGCACGTGTCCACGGGCCCGTTGGACCAATTACTGTCTCAACGCATTTTACTGACGCAAACTTGCTGATGAATTAAGAAAGCTAAAAGCCCTTCCAAGAGCTAAGGACAGCCCAGGAGAAGGGCAAGCAGAAATCATCACTCAGCTAAAAGCTTTCAGTTACAGTAGTACACGCCTGAAATAGCTTGTTCAGTTCAGGTCACCTCGAAACAAGCTGCCGAGACACCACAGGAGTGTTGGGTGAGCAGGGACTCCACAAGGTGGTCCCACTCAGCCACAGGTGAGGTGACATCGGGGCTCTGGGAGCACTCACAGACAGCACAGGGGGAAGAGAAAGCTCTGGCAGAAGGGAAAACAGAAAGGAAAACTTCAGAGATCCGGACTGAAGTTTCAAGTCACTGTAACTGCTGCACATCCCAGTTCGCTACCTTCCTTCAAAGGTTTGCTGTAAGATGCGTTAGTATTTACAATACGCTTCTTAGCAAGGGGTATAGCAGGACCATTACAGAATTAAAAACGCTTGATTTGGAGCAGCTACCTCCCATCCCCACGCCTCTCACCACAATACACCAGCAGAATATATTGAACACGGGTCGCTCTGTGCTAGAGACAGAAGAAAGGAGTCCAGAAGTGGGAACAGGAGAGCAGCTGCGGTTCCCAACCAGCTACTCGCACTACAATATATTTCCAGTAAACATTTCATATCTGGATCCAACAGACAGTGCTCCTCTTTGTTTCAGACTCACAACAAGGAGGTATTCATTGCAAAGAAATAGCACAGAATAAGCAGGGATACTAAGAAACCAGTGTTGCATATAAACGAAGGAAGACTCCGAACATAAAACAAAGCTCTGAGTAAACACGCATTACTAAAGAAAATCCTCATGGTTCTACAAATGATTGAACTGATCCGAGGGTGAAGGCTACAGAATGAACTTTTAAAAGTTAACTAAGAAGTGTTTTAAAGACATACTCTACTGGTTTTGGTTCCTGTAATATATTACTAATGTAGAGCAGCTGATGCTTCATATTTCTTTTTGTCCACTTCCAATCACAGTGCCAAGTGCACTTATCTGAAGGACATTATTTTAATGAAGTCATTTATGCCCTTAAAAATTAATATGTCAGAGCAGTTAAAGTCTAGTGACTGTAACCAAACCAAATAATGTATTATGGAGAAACGTAATGAGAAAAAAATACAGCCTGAAGTCAAGGTTAAGTGGTTAACCTCAGGAAAAAAGTGAGAGGGAAAAGAAAAGCCAACACCAATTATATATCCCCTTGACATGCCATAAAGGATACCATTACATTGTCATCACCCCACTGTATACAGCTGTGAATGGAGATTTTTAACTGCCACTGTACTGTACACTGGAGGTACCAGGAGTTTCATCTTCATTTGAGGAGATAAAAAACGGTGCTCTTGTGGTCTAGAAACACTTGACCAAAGAGAAGCCCCTTGAGCAGCAGAGTACCTGAATTTCTCTAAGCACCACAACTACAACTCTTTTTTTTTTTCCAGTAGAGTTTCATGCAAGCTCAATACATTGCAAAAATATGATGAAACATCCATTCTTCCTGTTCTTTAACCTAAGTCATACAGAGATTGCTCTTTAATTCCATCAGCATATGAAAATATTTCACTCAACATTTGTATTAAGCCATAATAGGCTGCTATTGCAGCAGCTCCTTAAATTAGAACAGCACAAAGACAGTGCTTCCTGTCTTTAAATAATGCAGCTTTTCCCACATTCAGGTAAAACTGAACCAGGTACATCCCTCCAGCCCTAAAATGCCAACAACGTGAGTAGCAAGAATACAAAGAGCACATGTTGATATGCTACTACTGAATCTCCTTTCTTGCCATGAGATTTTCTTCACTGAATGCCATTATGTGAGTAATTATTATAATAACAGTAGAGTTAGTCCCCTGTGACATGGAAGCAAGATTTTACACCCAGAGCTGAGGTTCCTCCCTGCAGGCTCCAGCAGATGTGCTGCCTATGAATTCACTGGTGACCTCAGGTAGTGGCAGGGGATTCCCAGCTAAACGCACGAGAAGTCTAAATAAATGAAGAGCTGGAAATCTAGGTCTCTCTGTCCGCATTTCCTAATATCCAACATCCTCCACCCCACTCCCAATAAACTGACAATATTTTTCGCTCCCACAGAGAAAGATCATGTCCACTGGAACACATGCATAGTCAATAATCTAATACCACAGCAGTTCACTTAAGCTACTGCTCACACAGGGGTTGATTTCTTCATTATTTGCTGCAAATGCTTCCAGACAAGAAAAGTATAATCACGTTTGCAGAAACTGTCACAGTTATTTATATGTTGTTCTTCTTGGCCCATGGAATTCACTGGTTTGATTAACTTTTTTCTCCTTTTAAAGCAGCTTAGCAGTCTCAGAGGTGCATCTCCAAACTGGGTTAGCATACCTCCAGAACATTCGTAAGGTAAAGAAATGTAATTTAATTTGTGATTGCATAATCCAGTCACGGAAGCCTCCCAAGAAGCCTGAGTTTTCATTTCTTTCATAGTAGACATTTAATTATATGATAATTACTTGCAGCTTGCAGCTCAGCTTCTACTTTTATGAAATATAAATTGCACTTCACTCAAAAGTACAGGATGAGCATTTAAAAGGCTTCATTAAGTAGGTTTTAAGATTTTCCTGACAACTTTCTTTAAGCCATGGAACGGAAAGCAGATGTACCTGTAAACTGAAACTTGCTTCACAGAAGAACAAAGTACAATTGCTAATGTAATACCAGGACAGATGAGTCTTTACAAGAAAAAGAATAATAACTTTTAACAAATACATTTTTTTAAACAACAAACAAAATATCTCTGTCAAGCTGCACGATAAAAGAGCCCAGGAAGGAAGAAGTAGTACTGCCAGCTCTCAGATATGAACAAGGCTCTTTATTCCAAATTTTGAGTGCTTGGAAACCTGAGGTGGTGTCAGACCCACTCTATCATTAAAGCAGACAGACCAAAAAAATTCAACTCATTTGTAGCTCCCTAAAAGCCCAGAAAAACAGGAATCACAAAAGCAGAAAGATTAAGAAAAATACCTTTACCTGAATTTATGTATTGTAATTTATCGAATTTATGAGTTGTANATTTGTAGCTTCCTAAAAGCCCAGAAAAACAGGAATCACAAAAGCAGAAAGATGAAGGAAAATAATTTTACCTGAATTTACCTATTGTAATTGTAATTTATTGAATTTATGAATTGTGTTTATGTATAGTAATTGACCTTCCTCTTCATTTTGGACCATTAGGAAACGACCGCACTGGTAATTCTGCTCTGCCACATCTTCATAGTGCTGCAAGCTTGGATCTAGAAAAGAAGGATGAAGACACAAAAATCACCAAAGGGAGAGGCCCTGGCTCTCATACAAAACATCATGCAGTCGTTACCGTTACCTGGTGGCCATGCCGATACCACTCAGCGATGGGACGAGGGTGCCACATGCTGCAGATCCTGAAGGAACCAGGCAGGCAGAGCAGTCTGGTGCCGCAGGGCTGCGGCTTCTCCATCCCAGGCAGGAGCGCTGAGCTCAGAAAGGTGCCAAGGCGGGAAGACTACCTTCTGAACCTGCAACAGGTGCTTTTCTTAGTTTAGTTTAGTAGCTGGGTATGTCAATATTATTAACTATAATTAGATGCATTAAACATGAATATGCAAAACGAGATGATAAAATTAGCGTACACGACTTGCCTGTAGATTCTGGGAAGAATTTGTTTCTGGAGAAAACGGAATGCACAGAACCACACAAGTCCTCTCTGCAATTGCATCTGGGTGACATAGGACAAACAATCACATACAGTTGTTAAAATTTGTCAGTCACTTTCAAATACTGCCAAAAAAAAAAAAGAAGAAAAGAAATAACAAGGATTAAAAAGCCAGAAGGGTAAGACACCTTTTGAAGGAAAGGCAACAAAGCTTTGTTTAGGAACATAAGTTGTTCTAAAGTGGGAACTGAAGAATTTGAAACAATTCACTGCCCACCAACAGTTGAATTTTAGTCTTCCGCAGTAACACAACCAACAGCTGCCCTGCGTTCCCAGCAGCACACTGCACGTCAGAACCTGGCCCGTACCTACAAAGACAGAATGCAAAGCCCCTTTTAGCAGCTTACAATGGTTTCCACCAGCTAGAACGGTCAATCCCAAATAAATGCGGACACAAGGCTTCTTGCTTAACTGAAATCAGTCACATTCTGGCATTAAATGTCACTAGTAGCTGTTAATGGAATAAGAGACAGGAAAATAAATTTGCATAGAAATTATTAAATGGTGCATCCCCCTCCGTATAATGATGGTCTCCCAGTGACTTTTGCAGGAGCTTTTAGTGGATTTCTTTAGAAGTAGATCTAGATAGTGCAACTGTTGAACTGAGACACCAGAGCAAAAGCAGACTATTGGCTTCAGCTGACTTGGGTCATCTATAAATATGTACACTATTTCATAGCAGCTAAGTGTGTTAAGCTCTGATATGTTAAACTTAACATTTAACACACTGCCAAAGCAGTTCAGTGCTTTTGTGTATTCTATATTTAAGACTGAAAAATTGCTTAAAGTGTGTTGTCCAGCATCTTAGTCTCCGCAGCAAACCTAAAGGTTGAGCTCAAGTGACAGTTCAGTGCAGAGAAGTCTGGTGCAGCCTCTGTCTGCCACGCTCCAGGTTGGTGCCGGAGTGGGGAAGATTAATTCTCTCTGAAACAGAGGAACACAAAACTGGGGACTTGCCTAGACCAAAGTACTTTTAAGAAAGCTAACCAAGCCTTTCAGTTTGTGTTTTTAGATCTGATTAAACTGCATTAAGTTCTGTTGACACTCGCACTCAGAATTAAAGTACCCACAATTCAATTGAGGTTTATTAATTTCCAAGGGAAAACTAAGCTTACCAAAATGTTAGTCACCTAAATTCAGAAGAAACAACTCTACCCAGAATTGGATTATTTGGTTTAAAAGCTACTCTGGAATAATTTTCTTAAGGGCTCCCATCTAGAGCAGCATTTGCAGACTGCGGTGTCTTTATAGAGACTGCAGTACTGAGCACTCGCATTACCACGGAGTCACCTCCTGCAGTAAGTGAATTCCCTTTACTGTTATATGTTTTTCCTTCCTCTGGAGATGATAAACCCCAAAGAGACACTTTTAAGGGCCACTGTGGGCAAGCAGCCCCACAGATGCTGATCTCTACATAGAGTTTGCAAATGGTGCTCCTGACTCGCTGCCATCTGGAGTCAGCCTCAATCCAGTGGAAAATACAAGAGCCAACACATGCAGCAAGGTGTGCTTTATCTGAAACAAGCAGAGAGGTTCATCTTTATTCTATATAGTTTACAAAAGGGCATAAAATGCCACGTGATTTCATTCTGAACAGCTTCTTCCATTATCTACTGCAGCACATAGCACTTAGCAGCTAAATAACAGCAAAGGAAGGAAATTAGGAAGTATAAAGGAGAGAAAGCAGTTGTATTTCCAGCTGAGATGTGAAGCAAGTTGAGAGACAAGTGCAAGGCTGCTTCACATAGGATTGAAGATATCTTCTGTACCCTTAATCACCCCAACACAGTCTGCTGGGGTCAGGCTCTCAAGATCAGTAGCGTCTCAACCTGTGAAAATCAGCTTAAAGCTGAAACAAAAGCTGCCTGCTAGGCTGAACCATGTAAAAATGTAAAATATTTTGTGAGCACAAAAGCTGCACTGAACGGCAGCGGCCTTGTGAGCTGCCTGGTAGCCTGAAAGGTCCTTTTCCACAGGGAAAAGGCCACTGAGAGCTTCTGTGGACCTGTCACACTTTCAGCCATACACATTGCCCCGGAAGGGGACAATGACTTGGAAGGGCACCTGCGTGGAGCCTCACATCCCTGGAAGGTCCCTGAGTGCAACAGCAAAGCCGAGTGTTGGTGCATAAGGAGGGACCCCACAGACACCCCAGGGCCAGAGCTCAGGCCCAAGAAAACAAACACGCTATGGGCAAGCACCTCTCCAAAACCACATCTTACTTTCTCAGGTGAAGCAAATGCCCATCCTTTGTCCTCTGTACCACATTGTCCTCCACCCAGTGCCACATCTACCCCTCACATCTCCCACAGCTGCGTTTCTGGAACATGCCTCATGTCCAGAGAGGGAAGACGTACACCAAAGGACAGGGGGACATCACCATCTTCTCTGTCCTGGCCTCTCTGCACTGCTCTTGTTCCATCGTAGCCCGTGAGCATACAACAAAACCGATCCTTCACCAGAAGGATCATTAAGTGAAACATTTTGAAGACAGTGGGGAGGTAAGGAGAAGGTTTCTTTTGATCTCAGCTGCTGCAGTTCCATTGAATCCAGCTAAAATTTTGCATCTGCAGCAATTGCACAATTGAGACTATAGGAGATAAAGTTGTAATTCAAATCTACAATTAAACCAAAACTTCTGAAGAACAACTTTTTGTTCTTCTCAATATGTGCTTCTACCTTTTTATCAGTTCAAGGCACATTTAAAGCCCATTTCAAGGTGTGACGCCACGCCATTCCCAGGAAGTGCAGTGGCAGGGCCTCAGACAACATCTGCACCAGGCAGGTGCACCTTGTGCTCCACTGAAGAATGTCCCATTTTTCATAGTTGGATACTGCTGGGGAACCTCATTAGAAACAAAATTACTACCTGCATCAGGTTTACACTAATGTATTGACATCTACAGCACTTGTTAAATGAACCGTAAATCCAATACACTAAAGTCATTTTCAGCTGAATCAAATCAGGTTTCAGTCAAAAGAATTACAATTGTTATATACTTAATGCTTGGCACTTTCCTGGTGTCTCCAGCTAGATCATTTCAGACACAGAGAGAAAATTGTAAACCTATGGAAGAGCGCAAGCTAAATTGGACACACTTGCAAGCATACTAAGCACGGTGCTAGGAGTTTAAGGATGATAATTGGCTCTAATTGACTAGTTGGTAAAGCTATCCAGGCATCCACAGGCACGCTCCTTACTAATCTGTTTTCAACACGCTGCTTTCTTCTCCTTAGTTAATTTATACTTTCTTATTATAAACCACATTGTTTGCATTTCCCAGAATCTTTGCTTTTTCAATGTTTAACTCTTTGTTCCCCTCAGAAATAATGGCTTTATGGGAATATGGTCCCAGCTGCCACACATGAGGAAAAGGCCAAGCAGCAGCAGCAGCACAGCCTTCCTCAGAACATATCAGTCTTGATGGGAATCAAAAAGCCTTCCAGGCCTTGGGAAGCAAATACACACGGGTTGTCTCTTACCCTCACAGCCACAACTGGTCATCTTTTAATACTGATTTAGAAAACCTTGCCATGTCTGAGGGCAGAATTAACCCCGCATTTCCTTTTCACTCAGGGATAGATGATTTCCCAGTAAATCCAGCACAACCATCCAGTGCCTGGTTGTGGCCACACACAATAGAAAAGGGGATGCCAGCAGACAGGACAAAGCCAGCTTCCCTCCGCCCTGCTCCTCCAGCCTACCCCCACAGCTGGCTTAAACAAAGATATTTGAAAGACCCAATTCAAATTCAGTACAGCTATGAATTTGAACCAGCAGATTTGTTCAACTACATTTTCATCCAGCCTCATACAAACACTTTCCCTAAGTGGCCTTAGCTCTGCTTAATTCATTTCCCGTAAATGGAAAAGAGCAAAATAGAAATTAAAAAGGAAAGACGTATGAGCCAGCTCCTCTATCAGCATAAATCCATCTTGGTAACAGTGAATTACATTGACACTTGGTGTCTGAGGAACCTGCTCCTGATCAAGAGTTTATAGAGATTAAATTAGTTTACTAGGTCAGACTATAAACAACCTTCTCAGGTCTCTGGCTATCTAAATCCCAGGCAGATTAGCTGTGCGTGTTCTCCTCCTCCTCCCCTTTGCTTGAAGCAGTGCTGTCTCCATGGTATTCTCCAGCAGTAAAGAGATGCCCCTCGAAGGAAGTNAAAAAAAAAAAAAAAAAAAAAAAAAAAAAAAAAAAAAAAAAGAAGAAAAAAAAAAAGTCCACATTAAACTTATGCAGCCTGGAAACAGTTCTGCTGATCCTGATCAGCCAGAAATCAATTGGTGACCTTCTATCACATGAAGAAACAACCTCAGTAGAAAGGGTGGAAACCACTTGCTTACATTGATGCACAGAGCCAGTGTGTCTGGAGAGCTCAGGCTATCCAGCTGGACAGTGCTTCACACCTCTGGCCACTTCCCATCCCCAATTACCATTTTCCACAGTGCCTGTGCTGGTTCTGGCAGCCCACCGCGCTGTTCCTGGAGGACTCTAGCAGAAAGTCATCCTGCCAGTGTATTCACCTTTTCAACACACTGTTACTCACCTGACACATTTATAGGCTGATTTCGAAAGTGCAGATTGTGCACACAGCGCACCCATTCCCTTGTCATTGCTCAAATGCTGGATCTGCCCCTAGAGTGGGGCTCCTGAACCCCTAATCCCATCAGCCAGCTGGCGGTGGTTGGGCTGTCACCTGAACCAGCCAAAACCAGAGCAGGGGTTTCAATCAGGATGAGCTGAAACAACTCAGCGGAAGGCAGTGGGCATTTGCTCAGAACGTTTGCTATCAAGTGCAGGGCCAGCAGCTCTCTGTGGAAAACAAAGAAAACAGCCTCAAGCACAGTGACGATAGTCAGAGTGGAAGGTGACACTCACAGAATCACAGCCTGGCTGGGGTTGGAAGGCACCTCTGGAGATCATCCAGCCCAACCCACCTGCTAAAGCAGGTTCACCAGAGCAGATCACACAGGAAGGTGTCCAGGTGGGTTTGAATGGCTGCAGAGAAGGAGACTCCACAGCCTCTCTGGGCAGCCTGGGCCAGTGCTCTGGCACCTCAAAGGAAAGAAGTTTCTGCTCATAACCCAGATGGAACCCCCTGTGTTTCAGTCTGCGCCTGTTGCCCCTCATCCTGTCGTTGGGCACCACCAAAACTATGTGGTCCATCCTCTTGACACCCGCTCACCCTGGAACAGATTTGTTTCCAGCCGCTTCCTCCCTTTGATTTTCAACTTCTTTTTTGCCACACTCTGTATTCCAGCATATTGTTAGTTCCTTCCTCCCCTGTGAACATGTGTCACACACACAAATTTCACATACTGTAAGTCCTTTATGTTGCTTCCCCGGACCGCTCACAGCTTGCAGCAGTGACAGTCAGGAGTTGGATGAGAATGACGTGCCGCTGCACGAGTGGCAGCAACTCACCACAGCCATCGCTTCAGAGAGGTGGCACATGGGAAGGCTGCGCCCTCCTCATATCAGAGCTCCTATAAACAACAGGCACGGGTCCACAGTCAACACTCCTACATTTTAACTATGGTGAGTTTATCCCTCCTCCCGCCTTGCAAAATAAGAGCGTAGGTGCTGATTTACCAGCTGTACAGCTGCTTGGCACCCTACAGAGCCAGCTACAGTGGGTGCCCACACTGCATGCTCAACCGACAAGCAACACGTTAGTGGGATAACCAGCACTGTAGCTACTGCAGAAGTTATGAACTGGAGATATCTGCTACTAAATACCTAAGCTGCTATAGCATGAGAAAGAATAAATTCTGGGATTTCACTGTGGCTGAGTCTATAACACATCATCTGTGAACCTGGACCTGTCCCACACGTTCTCCAGGGGATTAGGAGCCCACATGACTACATTGGGCTTCACTTTACAGATGACAAACAAGCTGCAGGGCAAGTGGGGAACAGAGTTCACAGAAAGCCTGGTCTGATGGGTAAAGGGAAAGAGTTTCAAACTATCTACCAACCAAAGGGCAATACCAAGAGATTGAGGTTAGTTCTGAGCCAGTTACAGAAGCTCAGAACAAGAAGTGTCTATATAAGACTTTTAAAACTAGTAGTAGATCTAAAAATCAAAGCCAATCTTAAAGCGAGTTGTAAAGAAAACACATGAAATCCCTATCATAGTAACAGCTCAGAAAGGTTGTTTCAGTGCAAACGTTTCTAAACATAATACAACAAACAAGCTGGTTGATGCTGTCCTGGAAGAGTCAGGATAGTTTTCTTGTAGCAGTGTCTGTACCCAACCACGGTGCAAACCAGCCTGAGCCAATGCATCAAGTCATATAATCAGTGCAGGAAGATCAAAACACCTTAATCAAACATCTTTGATGGAGGTTTCTGCCCATTGAATTAGCTGCTGTGCTTCAATTTATTATTTTTGATGACAGCCTTTTGTCTTCATCCAAACTAATTATGCCTAAATCAATGGTAATGGTAGATTTGGCATTGATTATCCCTGTAGATGCTCTCAACTTAAACTGTCCTTTTGCATGCAGATAATTCCCTTGGCTATCTCCTGCCAGAGCATCGACACCTGAGTATTTATTTAACTAATAATTTTTTTGCACACGTCATCACTGGCATTTGATATAAACTACGGGAATACAAACAGCTTCTCCCTCCTGTCTTGCCCAGAGACATCAGAAGATGGGCTCCCTTAGCAGTGAGCCACTGTCTAATATTCCACTCAGAAACGTGCACCAAAACTGGGCTGTGTTCACAAGACTGAGTTCCTCAGCCACAAACCCTGCACCAGACAAGGTGTCCAAGCAGATCATTTTGTGGAGTCTTACCAGTACAAGACCAAATCTACTGATGTAATAAACCAGTGTGTCTACATTTACCTTACTGGGGTGCCAACAGTTCAAAAAAAATGGAAAACGTCAGACTTTTTGGCAGAATAAAAAGACTTATGCAGTTTTTAGCAAAGCCCGCAGTGATCAGGATGACAGCTGGGTCCACTTGCTGGCATAACTTTCAGAAACTTAAGGGGTTAAGGGATCTGTCGCATTTATAGGCATAACTATTTTCTGTCTGTTCCACCTCTAAATTAGGAAAAAAATTTGCCTATTGGAAACAAAATGCTCCTACACTATCAGAGGGAATTACTATTGTCTGCCTTTTTACTCATGTAAAAGTCCTCCAGGTCGAAAGTGCTCACTTGACTTTTTACAGAGAAAAGCATAACCAAATAAATGCACTTTTTTTTTTCTGAGATTTGAAACTCAGAATATAAAAATAGTCTCAAATAGTGCCTCCACATTTGAAAATTGTGTTTACTCCTGAAACAAACAGGATTAGTCTCAGTGACAGATTGATTTGCTTTTTGATACAGAAAAAGTGCTCTGCGGGATGAACACACACACTTTGCAGGCTCCGGAGGATTGCAGCAGCGCATTTCACCTCCAGGTCACTGGTGCAAATTCCATCTGGGGGTAGGGACTGAAAATTTTTGACGTCTAATGGTTGTTCAATGGTCCATGTGAAACGAGTTTTGTGCTTGTGCCTTCACTCCGAGTAACACTACTGAATGTCTTAGTGGTGGGGCCAAGGACTGGGCAAGTGAGCAGCAAATCCTCACACTAACTGAGAGTTGCCTTTCCGCAAAGCAAAGTTTGTTCTTGAGACGGCTGTAATACAGTTGTTCAGTAACAAAACAGATTATTTCATGGCACTGGGGCCTATCAGCTCATTCCTTGTCACCAGGATTGAATTTGTTCTAAGCCAGTATTCAAAGCAGCATCTATAAAGCAACAGCGGTGAATAGGCCATTCCCCTCTAAAAGTTTCTCCTTTTTTTGCTATTTGCAGATACGTGGGTTTCTCTAAAGAAATACCTACAGTCCCAAAGCCTAGGAGACTGCAGTTTTGGAGCATTTCCAGATTCACCAGATGAAACACATTGCACCTGGAAAGGTCAGCTGTGGGCAGATGGAAAAAAGCAATAAGCCATTTTTCCTGTACGTAGTCTCACACCGCCAATAACACAGCCCAGAGGCCTCATTCCACACCCGATATGCATATTAAGTTACTTTTACTCCCGTGAGATAAGACACTTGCCGGATTGTAAAGGCAGAGGGCTACTTGAGATTTTCCAAATTGGAAAACTGTTTTTAAGGCCAGAACTTGAGACACTTTGTCTCAGGGAGAAGACAACTGCTCTGGTGAAGGCTGCTCTGAGAACCTCAGCAAAACCACGGCACGACCAGAAGAGCAGCCGTGCGGAACGCGCTGCCCTGCAGGGAAGAGCGATGCAGAGGCTGCGGCACACTCCTGACTTTGGGGCCTCCTCATCTCCAGCAACACGTACCAACGTGGTCCTCAAGGAACCAAGAGCTGCTCTGAGGTTTATTCTGGTCGTTTCTTCCTGCAAAGCGCATCCTTTCAGCACAGATCCAGCTGTGCCTCTTCCCCCAGCCTATGCACGCGACATGGGAGAGGGGAAGGGAAAAGCAATAGTGCACTTTGCCTGCAATGAGCAGAGGAAGCAAAAAATTAACTTGTACGTTTGCCAGATGTTGCTCTAATGCTAAATATAACAAACAGCAGACAGGGAAAAGGTTCTCAGCCCAGCTACCCCTCCGTAACAATTTATAGCACCTGATTTGGGGGCATTAAACTGCACACACAAAATGTGTCAGTTCTTATTATTCACTGTAAACATGTCATAAGCATGGAAATACACTCAGCAAGGCTACTGAGGCTGGTACTGAAATTGTAAACAGCCCATTAAACAGAAGCAGTAAATACTCTAAAGCACTGTAGATCTTGGTCAGTTAAAAAGCACTAGACAGGCTTTAAACCTGGAAAACTACTTGGCTCCATTTAAATCCCCTTCTTGCAATCCAACCAAACTCTGCACTGCAAGAAATCGAGGGGAAAACCAACCAGGTAAAATCTACACAAAGGCAGCAAATGCACAAGCACTTGAGTAACTGCTGGTTTTTAGAGCAAACCCCAACAGTCGGCATGAAAAACAGGCTCCACTAAAAGAGAGGGATGAAGCGCAGGCAGGGGATACCTACGAGCACACATCCCTGTTCAGAAAAAAAGGTGTAGCCAAGTCAGTTCAGGCTGTAGAAACACTAAAAATAAGGCTCAACTGGTGGTAACTGGTGATTGTTCACTGGAACACAGGAATATGCAGCAGGCAGAAACAAAGATATGCCAGCAAAACAGTGGTAAAAGAAGAAGAAAGCACAACATATATAGAAATATCATCAGATGACTACGAATAAAGAGCCAGAAAGAGAACAAGAGCTTTTGGAGAGCTGCTGGGCTGCCACAAGCAGGCTCAATGCTGCACTGTATAATTGCCTTCCTTGTCCCACCACCCATTTCCCATTTGAATGGACATAAACCCACCAAAACTTGATTTCTTCGGCTATCAAAAGGAGTAAGAACACTGCTTGTGTCTGAGAGGCATTGTGCTCCGGACAGGTGCAAAACAGAACTGCGAATCTGCCATGAACACAAACAACGGGAATCGGCCTCCAAACGCTCAGAGCAGCCACACGCGGCCCCACAAAAACAGAGGCAGAAATCTCCTTAAATCACGCCTGCGCCCCACATTACGCCAAGTGCTTCAGACCAACATTTAGCTTTAAGTGACTGGTACACTCAGGCTCTTTCCCTCTTCATTAACTGCGTGTACGTTCCATCACAGAAGAGCTACGTCGCCTTACAATTTCTTCCTTTAGAGCAATTCTTTTACTATCACAGAAGTGGCGGTGAAGAGAGTCCTAAAGTCTTGGCGGCACACCAAATCAAGCCCAGTAGATAAGGAAATCACCCGGGGATGTTCAGAGCTGCGCTGCTACGCACCCTGTTCTGTACCAGGGCACGGCTGGCGCTGCCAACGTGGTCCTGGGGCACCAGTGCTGCCAGACCCAAACCAACGCTTTTCATCAAGCCCAGATTCATATTAATAAGGACACTACAAAATCTATGACCTTATCGATGGATGCACGGCTCTTAAATCCTGCATAACTGGTGAGAAGTTAGTTTACTTGGATTTTAAAGTTGAGTAATAGCCTTAAGTTCCAGCTTGTGAGAATGACCTCAGGCTGAGTAACCAAGACTAATTCCCGCTGTGCTTTTTTAGCCTGACTTAAGCACACCTTTGTTTTTGTGAGGCTGAGATGTGTGGTGGATCTGTCACGGGGAACTGAGAAGTAAATTTTTCATTTCAAGGCTCCCTATCTGATATAAATAGCATCTCTAAGGACTTGGTATCTAGTTCATAGGAATATTTTTGCTATGAGAAGCCACAAACATGCAGTGCAGCTGCCCCGTGTAACCCAGTCCATGGACCAGTGCAGACACGGGGACACGATGGGGACCTGAGCCTCACCGACACAAAGGAAATACCCAAACTGATTTTTGTAGGGCTGAAACTCAGCTGTGTCTCATGGTAATTTACACTGCTGGCAAGGATAGAAACCACATGCTTCTTTCTTTACCGAAGACCACAAAACCTCATTTACTCCCCTGATTGTATTAGCCAATATGAAACAAAGTAACTTTTAATAAAGAGTGCCATGGCAGAGAAAAATTGATACAATCACAGAGCTGGTATAATAGGATTTAATTCTGCTTCAGATGTGCTAGTTTTAATAAAAAAGGATTGAGCAAATCTAAAATAAATTACACTGAAAGGTCAGGCTTATTGCTTGTACAGTTATGTTAACTCTTCCACAGACATTTTTACAGACTGTATTTATGAGACCTTTTGATTTTCAGAAGAGGTATAAAATACATCTGCAATTTTCCCATTATTTGCAGCAGTGTTTCTTCTACAAGTGCCATTTCTCGGTACTTCAGTACAGATTTCTTTAACGGACATTTATAAAAAACGATGAGTTATTTATGGGGCGGTTTTGTTCAATTAGTGAAACTGTAATTCCCAATGGAAAGTTAAACCCAACTAGGAAAAAAAAAAAAGGAATGATGATTCCCATTTGTGTGCCAGTGATGATCGTGATTTCTTACTCATTAACTATTCCACTGGCATGTCATTTATTCGATAGGAAGCAAATCAATTACTTATTTTTTAAGTAGCTAAGGCCCTGATACTGTGAACTGCTCAGAACAGACATGAATTGGGAAGAACCGTAAACACTGAATCTCATTACAGGGCTCTTATTAATATTACAGCAGCACCTGGAGACCCTCGCCAAGGTCGCAGCCGACTTCACTCCGCACAGCTGTAGCACAAATACCCATTCTAACCCTAACGGAAATACAGAGCATCAACAGACCTTAGTGGAGAGAAAGAGCAGAGGGTGCAGAGAAGGCGCTGGTTGGGATCACCAAGGAGAGCTGGAAACGCACAGCAGTGTCCCAGCCCGCGGTCCTGTCTGGGCACACTGACCCTACCAGTGCTGCAAGCACAACCGGGGCCTTACAAACGCTCCAACAAGCTGAAATTACACCGATCCCAGTGCTACAGAGTTCTTGCCATCGCTGTGGCCATACAAGCCTTGTGAACACAGACGTCCTCGTTTCTATGTGTTTTTACGCGGCTCAGGTGTACATGAGTCCTCAACACTCGGAAAAGGAACTATCGGTTCTGCTTCAATGTGGAGATGACATCTAGACACGACAGCTCAGTTCTCCATGGCTACCACCAGAGAAATTCTGCTGAATTTGATCAAAGGCACTACTGGAAATAACAGAAAATCCAACCCACTCCTGGCATCTGTCTGCACCCGCACTTCCAGGGAACCTAGGTACAAGCCCACCAGCAGTGAACAGAGGCAAAGGAGGCTGGGCTGTGTCGTGGTGCTTAAAAGTAAAACTAAGTCTTGGGTTCACTGTGGAGCTCTGCTCAATGATCTCAAGCCAGCCATGAGTAGCTCCAGAGGCAGGACTGCAATGCAACCACCACAGAAATGTGGGATAATAAGGACTTGCCACAGCAGCCAAGGACTTCCCCAGGGGGTTTAAGCATCACTTTCATTACAAAAAATTTATTTTTATTTCATTCTGGTGAAATCAACATGAAATTATTCCCAGCCACCACTACTGAAGAGCAGAGGTGATCGCTTGCTTTTTTTGCATAGCACAGAGAATTCAACCAGAAATCTGGCTAAATCTGACTGCTCCATGACCAGGACCATTATCAGCTATTGTCTGAAACCAGAAAGCCACAGCTTCGTGCTGTGGGCTACAGTAGTTCGGTTTCTGTGGGTTGGCAGACGAGATTCTGCAAAACAGGCATTTCAAAGAGCTACACAGGCACAAACATCAACTTCTTTGCACAGCTGGAGTTTTATGAATATGCACAACAAAGGCATCCTGCAAACACCTGTGAAACCCCTTGACAAACTCTGCTTAATTTCATCAACATTTCTGCTTTTGACAGAAAAAAAAAAAAGTTTAGTAGAGAGGTACCTAGAGTACAAAATTCTGTGTTCAACAAATACAAATGAGGGACAGAACACGTCCATTAAAAGAGCAGTGCTGCAATACAGAAGAACTGTTCAGCTTGGCAGGCTCTCTCAAATACGGTCAAGGAACAAGCCCAGGTTCTGGCCGAGGGCAACAGACACTGTTGGAAAGGGGCAAAAGCCAGTTTCAGCCACAAAAGAGCACAGTGAAGAAGGCGAAAGAGGCCAGTGTGTACCAAAAGCCTTCTAGAGAGCCAAAAGTCCCTTCAGAAAGAACATCAAATGGCTCTAAGTGAATGGATAAATGCCATAGTTTTGCTGCAAACTGCAAAAAAAACAAACCAAACCAAAACAAAACCCAACACGCAAGAAAAGCCTGGTCTTTTTCTTTTGATGATTATCAGGCGATGAGTAAACTGGAAGATAATGTTGTCCTCGTTTTTCCATTCGGAAGATATAGCAAACCTTAGAGATACCTCCTCAACTTTCCTTCAACAGGTAAAGCATCTACCAAGCTTTCATAGATCACATACACTTTTTCTTCTGATACTACTGACTCTGATGAGATATCTGTATGTATTCCTAAGATGCAGACACAAACTACCGTCTTTGCACAGGCCCTACCACATTCAGCCTGCAGTTACTGACTGATGTGAATCCTCTGAGCTCACAACAGGACTGTTGTGGTCCCTCTGACAAAACTGACTATCTTATTTTGTCTTTTATTTTAACAGGCTTCCTGCCAGCTGGGCTCTGCCTCCATTTGATCAATGGTACTATGTCCTCAATCAACTCTTCCCCTTGTTTGTTTTCCCTCTATTTTTAAAAGCAGTGGCCCAAATCTACAAAAGCAGTAAAAATATTGTATTTTCTCAACTTTTATCACTCTAGCTAATCCCCAACGAGAACAATAATTTCTATAGCAACTCTCAAATGAAGCTCTTAAAGATTTTAAAATCAAAAATAAATTATGTATGTAAACAAGCCGGCAATGCTGATTATCTCAGATTGTAGGCATCTTCCTTCATCCAAAAACAACGCAGAAAAAAAAACAGGTAGGCAATTCGCTAACGCAGCCTTAGCAAAGCTGCTCTGTAACACCGGGGGACCCTGCCGCACGCGTTAGGAAGCAGCCTCGCTGCTCAGCTCTCCCGCCCCTTGGCTCCCCCAGGGAGGCACAGAACAGCTGGCGACCCACATTGCTTCATCCAGTCCAGACCACGAACACCCATCGTGAGCAAGGAACACCACACCCACTCAAACCCCTGAGTAACGTAGAGTGCAACGGTTTCGTCCCAATCAGGGAAAAAGGCAGGGCTAATTTCTACGTGGTGTGTTAATAGGTGTTATTAGCTCCGTATTACTTCTAGTTTCCTCCACTGATACAGACTTTCTGACCACATTAACACAGACTACATCCAACGTTGCACTGAGCCCTTTGTCCAGAAAAAAATGCCGATTGCTGAAGGGTGATGCAGTCAGCCTATGTACAATATTCAAAAGGCAGATATAAGGAGCAAGTTAAAGGTAAGTATTCAGTAGATCAGGTGGACTTTAAGCCGCTTGAATACCAGCATACATAATTTTCCAAAGAGTTTTGCGTCTCAGAAAGTAGCCGTGCAGAAGATGCTATTTACTAATTCATTTTTTCCACCTACAACTCAGTAGCATTGTGCTCCTGTTTACAGTGAACTATTGCCTACAATCCCTGTTTTCTGCCTCTGCACCCGAGATTAAGGTAAGACTTGAACACTCCTTACTTTGTACACAAAACACACAAATGCTCACAAGGCTCTGCAAATGGTAAAAATGAAACAGCAGGCAACATGCCGTAAAGCATCTGATGCAGAACTATGGGATCAGTACAAAAATAGAGTCAGCAACACTCTGCTTTAGGTTACATCTCACTCTAGAGAGTCCTTAGTAGAGACATTTAGTACATATATTATCAGAGAAGTAGAATTAACATTGTCGGTTTTAAACACAAAGCACCTGTGGCAATTGGTCAGCACAGAAAGACCATTAGGGTTGGAGGTAGTTCTGCAGCAGGAAAATTTAAAAAAAAAAAAAAAGCACCACCACCACCACAGCACAGAATATCATAAACCAACTTACAGCAATTGAATTAACGTCTGTGTTCTACCTCCTCCCAGAGATTCAGTCTCCTCATAAAACCATTACACATCTTTCCAATTCAAATCAGGTCTACTATTTAAATGAAACACTGAGCATCAGAAGAGAACAAGCTCTGCCACATTGTACAGGAACCTTGCGCTTTTAATATCAGAAAAAATGATTATGCAACCATGTCCTGTTTTTCAGTTGGTTTGGGCTGATTTCTTACTCAACCATCAAGCTACTATTTTTAAGGATCCACAGAAAGAAAAAAAAAAAAATCACGCTCACCTGTTGGCACAAGGGTCACCCCCTCCCCTGGTGGGAGCCCCAGGTGACAACAGGGAGCCCCGCACAGGTCTGATGGGCAGCGGGCTGCCCCCCAACACCACGGCCAGAAAGGAACCTGCACTTCAGAGTCGTGTCGGTCGCTCACCTGAAACAGGCTCCACCGCTATGGGACTTGCCCAGTCTCACAGCTACGGCACTTTAAGGGATTGTGGAAATAGTCACCTCCTCCAGCCAGCGTCAAGTTGAGATGTCGTCCAGAGGATGAGCGAGAACCTGAAATCAGCCCTGAACTACTGAATGGGCACAGCATGGTCACTGCTCAACCAGCACCTGTAATTGAGCAAATTTACACAAAAGGCACAAAACCACAATTAAAAGGATTGTCCACAAGATAACTTCCCACTTTTCAACCAGTCCCACAGAATACTGGATGGGCTCCAGGCCTCTCATCAGCCAGCAAACCCTTACGCCCCAGGTTTCTAAATAAACTTGTAAAAGAGGATGCCGGTCAGTCAGCATTTTGAGAAAATCCTATCAGCATCCAAGAGATAGATAGACTAACATTATTCTTGTGTTTCTGATTCCCTCAGGCTCACCACAAAGTAACTTGCAGCTCAATAAACTTTGACATGTTTTCATGTTATAAAAACAAAGACAAAAAATTTATTCACTTTTTACTTCATGCATCCTAAATCAATAATTGCACCTATTGATCGATGACATAAATTCAAAACATTCATTTACATTGAGTACCGTAACCTAATAAGAAGGTAACAACTGAATTTGTTGAAATTGATTTTCCTTTTGTTTCCAACAGAAAATCTTCAGGCCCGTAGAATAATAACAGAAGTCTTACCGGACTGTAAACCCTCACTGTGAAGTGGTCTCCTGAGGAATATCCACCTGTCAAGCTAGAGAAAGACGACACACAGTGTATGGGAATGTTGCGCAAGACTGGCGAGGAGTTCAGTTAAATGTAAATACGCTCAAAGTGACTTGCACCTGTCTGTAGAAAAAGCACATACATCACACTCATTGTTTTACTGACCTTGTGTGCTTGATGAGTAGAACCTCTGTGTTAGACTACATAGGCTGTGCTTGTACACACACAGTGAATGTCATTTACCAAACTGCTCAGTGGAATTCAAGATTTTGTGGCCTTCAGCAGTGTCCACCCAATCAACAAATGAGACTATAAATGAAGGTGACTTTTCAGCTTGTTTTCTTACGGCAAGAAACTGCCATGTAGAAATAAAAATGTCTGTTCGCTAGAAAAGATGTCTACAGCTTGACCTTCCTACAACCACTGAACGTATACAGCAACAACGATCACCCCATGACAATACCAGACAGGATCGCTGCTCCCATTAAAAGTTCTGATGTTTGAAGAGAGCATCTTCTCCAGAAGACCTGCCAGGTACTGCTTCCAAAGCTTGAAAACAGACTTTCGTGCTGGCAGCCACAGAGAATGTGAAGTAGTAGAAACTAGCTGTGGGCTCATGCTCCACCTGGCACCAAGCGAAGCGGCCTGGAAGCACTGGAGTTCTTGTGGTGAACCCAACAACTGTTCTGCCCTGCTACTGCAGACAAGGTAAAGCGATCCACATTTCTACTCCCAGAGGCTTCTTCCTGGTCTAGGTGCCTCACCTGAAAAAGCCTGAGGCCTAGCAAAAGGCACAGAACTGTTACCAGTCAATGCCAGGACAAACTGTTCTTCCACAGCTCCTAACTGCCTCTCCTTTTTTCTAGGGGGTCGTCTTGAGAAAGAAGTGGAAAACTGAGCATCCATTTAGGGCATGCACCTCTCCAAGCAGAATATACAGCACGCCTACTAGTGATGAACAGCTGCAATGACAAAATTTCTGGTCCCTACCATTCTCTGTCTCCAAAAATTAAGTTCCAAAGTATTTTAATCTTAGTAACATGCCAGAGGTATAGAATAACAGAAAAACAGTAATACACTTTAATACATGATCAACATACATTGTATCATACCATACTAAGAGACAACCCAGGCAAGGCTGTCATAAAAATACAGGCACTACTAGTACTTTATTTTAGATTACAGATAATTAGAAAGTTTGAAAGCAGATATGGAACAGCCACACATCCCACTTACATCCAGCTACCACAGCTTGAAGGTTATGAGAGGTACAAGAGCAACGAAAACAAGTCAAATTATTTTGAACAGTACCCAAGCGCATGGGCCCATCTGTGTCGGAAGTATAATTGCCAGAAGACATCAGGTTCATATTAATTTTTATTTTCATATATGTACAACTTAATAAACAAATGTCAGTTTTTAAAAGTTCAGAAGTTATCTTTCAACAACACGATGTAGACATACCTTCGAGGCAGCAAATATTACCCCTATTAAGGCTCTTATGAAAGGATGGATCTCATGCAAATGCAATTTTAAAGTACAATACATTTTGAAATATGCAAACCAAGTTCAGCTTTAACTCCTTCAGAAAAAGAACATATCAAACATTGTAACTGTGGCCCACCAAAGCATTTTCATACATGCTTGAAGCTAAGTACACGGACTAGATAAACTTAAGTTACCTTAGCCATACCAGAACTAGTCAGTGACCAATCCTTCCGACATCACAAGGGCCCACGTCTAAACCAACCACGTCGTTTTACATTCACATAGATCGCTGCCGACTGCAAAATTCCATAGCCTTTTTCGACCTGTAAGGCCCACATTTTTCAGCTTTGGCATTGATTTGCGATCTCTGAAAGCACTTGATCCCTCCGCTGAGCCTGAGGAAGAGGCGTGCACAGGGAGTGCCTGCACCACAGCACAGCTGCTGACGCCGCGTAACAGAAGTTACTTCCACCAGGCACCTAGAAAGGTTCTGATTAATTTCCATATACTGCACCCCTTGCTTATGATCTGAAAGAGTGAAAGTTGGGTGTTTTTTTTAAAACCATAACCAGCCATTAGCACTAAATCAAACAAGCAATGCTAATCCACAAGAAAAAAATTCTTACTTGGTATTTCAGTATAGTAATGCTACTTATGCAGAGTATCTAAAGATGGCCTAATAATACCGGCAGATATAAAGCTTCATTCCTTATGTCATTATAATAAATTGAAATTAATTGTAATGAAGATGGTCAGCTGTGTGACTTTTTTTACTGTCATCACTAACTGATAATTTGAAAGCAACGAATATTTGAAAAGAAAAGGTACACAACAACTGCTGTGACCTCTCCCAGGGCGTTCGGTGCACTGCCCAATGCGTGAAGGTGCCAGATGACTACTTTTTCTTTCTTCAGCCTAATGCTAACACAAGCAAATTTTAGGTGTCTATGGGAAAGGAAACAACAAATTATTTTCTAAATTTGATATCACGTCATTTTTTTGCAACTACCACATTGCCTAAAGGCCCAGACTTTTCATGAGTTTTGTATAACATTACATTCAGTGCTTACAAATTTCTTACAAACAGGATTTCTCACCTAAGAAAACAGTAGTTAAAAATAGGAAGGTTTCTTTACTTCAGTCCACCTAATTTTGAGTCACAGCAGCATATAATTTAGACACTGCTAGGCACATACTGTGTATCTGCAACTAGAAGAACGAAAAAGGAAAAGAAAGATCCATTTTACTTTAACCCTGACCAGCAGCTGTTAGCAATTTTCTTTAGTTATCGCGGTGGGATGTGATGGATCAGAAGACCCAATATGCTGAGGAACTAGTATAGAGGGTACAAGTGCTCTCAAGGACTGTTGTTCAACAGCACATTCAGTTTAACTAGGAACTACAGACTGTAACAGAGAACAGATAGTTCCTGGGGGCATCTATCATTCTTCAGAGAAGCTGTCTGATCAAGAGGATAATATCTGGAAGAACAATTGCGTGATCTTTTGCTACGTAGCTAGTATATCATGTCATTGAAGGAGGAGAAAAGTGAACATTAACTCAAGTGGTAACTCAGGAAATCTGCATAAAAGAACAAGTTGAGATATTACCATTCAAAGACTTTCCATACACTTTGTAACACAGAGAAACTGAATACACAAAAACATGCAAGTCAAACCAAACTAATCTACAATAAACAAAACCAGAATACACTTGTTTCAAGACTTAAAACATTAATACTCACGTAAAGCTAAACAGAAGCACTAGAATAAGGTCTACACCTAGCCATGTAATTCAATAAAAATTCAACTGGCTCTTCCAGCCTTTTTTTCCCTCCTCATTGTACTTGTTTCTATAGTTTCGGGCCATAAATTTACATGGGAGCCAAAAAGCACATGTAAATAAGGCATCTTCCTCTCTCTCTCTTAATAGCAATGCTCCAGGGATTTGTGATTATATATGTATGTAGCTGCACAGCCTTCTTCTAGCCCATAATCACATGGGATGTCCTTGTCCCCAGGACAAATCAGGATGCCAACTGCTCCATTACCAAAAATATCTTCTGAAAAGATATCCTTCTTTTCTGAGCACACCTATCCCATCTGGGTTGCACATTCATTTAAAAGCATGCATTGACACCCATCACTAATCTCCTGTCTGAAAACTGTGCCCCATCACTATTAGATGTAGCTCTCAACTCAGATGAATCGCAACAGATGAATAACCTTTTTCACACTACAAGTCTTACAAACAGAAGCCCAGTGAAATAATTAATAACTTGGTCCCCAAACAAAAGCTCCATTCCAAAATATGAAATCAAATTACTAATCTTTCAAAATGCTCAAGCAAGTCATCACACCCATTTTGCCTTAAATCTTAAACACAGACTATCAAGAAAGATTTGAAATTATTCATCAAGCTTACAGGAGATTAACCTCAGAAACCTTCAGAGACATTCCAATATATTTTAAATCACATAAAAGAACACAGGCAGAACTCTGTCCTAAGACTCAAGAACTTTTTATAAAGTCCTAAATTTTATAAATACAGAAGGTAGCCGATGCAAAGTATGAAATACAAAGAGTTTGAAGAGATTTTTCATCTCAAAACAACTCAAGCCACAGAAGGAAGCAAACTGCACTAGGAGACATTTACAAGTAGCCTTCAAGGGAAGCAGCACGTAAAGCACACGGCATTAATCTAGGCTTGACACGACGAGGGCATGTCTCACTGCAGCAAGGTCCATACCAAACACCAGAGGAGACACAGAAGATTAAAGTAAAACATTAGATGTCACAGTCACTGTTCTACTGATCTGGGAAAGGCAGAGACTCCAAGGTGAGCGGAAACTATGAACCTGCTTAAAAAAGGCCATTCTTGCAAAGTCAAAAAAATCATACACCCAACACTTTCATCCCTTCATTAAAATAGAAATACTAAAAAGGAGCACTCCGTAACATATCCCCATTGCTTCTGACTGACACAACAAATCAAAGGTAAAAACAGAACGTTAGCAGAGATCATTAGAGCAACAAAGGTCTCGTAGCACAAGGCAGCACAGCTGAGCAGCCTACCAAACAGAAGAAGAATTATTTTGTGTGTTGTTATTTTTTTAAAAAGCTGTTAGTTGACTACTTCAGTTTATTAGGCATGGAAAAGTTTTCATCTAGAGATCATTCTGAAAAACACCTCACCTTGTGTTTAAGCATGTATAAAACCCAGCAGAAACCAGTGATAAAAAAAGAAAAAAGAGTATTTGCTGGCTTTCCTTCCAAACATTTCAGAGAAAAATGTCAATTTAATGCTGACAGCAAACACGGATGCCAGTCTAATTAAATTTTTTTTGTTCTGTCATGCTCCTGATCCTATCTAAGTACTCCTCTGAAAAAAAAAAATCTGATCAATGATGAAGGCACAATTATACAAACCTTAACATTCACTCTAAATGTAGCTATGCAAAGAAGGGAGAGAGGGTAGGGAAAACAAAGGTGAAGTATATTTCTCTTCAAATAATTAAGTCAGTTTATTTTCCAGCCGCCATATAAATTTAAAATATGAAACAACAATAATACAGCTATAGAATCTAGGTTTTCTTTCAAAGCAGCAGCATATAAAACATATAAAAGCTAAAACCTCAGCACAAGCTTCAAAAAAACAAGGACTGAGTGAATTTTGCTGAAGACATGAAACTCACAAAATACAGTACACAAAAATACTGGAATGCATAAGATACAAAGCTACACATCTTAGGTAAAGAAAGACATCATAAAGTATACAAAATTTGCAAAATTAGACCATGGGGCTTAGGGAAGAGTACCATGAATACAAAGAAGTTGGCAATTAATACTTGAAGATGGAGAGAAGAAAGTGGCAGTTTTACAGTTAGCATTCAGTTTTCAGGTTCACGACTTGACTTTCTTAGCATCTTTTTTTCCAGAGTTCTCAGTAGCCAAATCTGCTTTTCTCTTCTGTGACTAAAAAGGAAAAAAAAAATTACAAATTCAACAAAAAGGTGGCACACACAAAAAAAAATTACTAATTATTCAAAAAGACGACAAGTGACCCTGATGTATTATATATTTCAATTTGGCTTTGTATAACAGGAGGCAAACAAAAACATTTAATTCTGCTACCCTTTTTCTCTTCTTGAAATCATTACATGGTCTCAATGGTACAGGTGCCACACACACACCAGAACTGGGTAAAAAGATCGGGACCTTGACTTATACCCAATTCCGTTCTAAAGATGACAACTCTTCAAAATAAAAGAAGCACTTATCATTTCTTCTTCCAGAAACTACTACATAGGGGAGGAACAACAATCTGAGATTAAACTAAAGCAAACATACAATGTAAATATGTAGGTAGAAAGGCATCTGCCTCTGCTAAACAAGAGACTCTCCACAAAAAGAAAAGCCCCAAAACACTATGAACTGAGAATACCTGTGCAAAATCTAGATGACCAGTGAATAAACAAATATTTCCGTTTCACCTCTCAACTAATGGTTTATACTAAAACAACCAGTGGCTACAATTATATTTTTTTTAGAAAATGAAAAAGATAATTGAATTCTGCCCCCCTAGAAGTCAAGCAAGTGCTGTTAAACATACTGCTGTAACTTTTGCTCCTCTTTTCTTCTTTTCAGCTCTTTCTTTTTCCTCAATTTCCATATTTTCTTTTTCTATAAGTGATATGAGAGTATTGCAGCGTCTCTGAAACTCCTAAGGAAAAAGAAAACATCGAATTCTCTAAATAAATTGTACAAATCTCTCATTTACATAAATACATTCAGAATTCTTGAATTCCAAAATACTTAAGTTTTCCAAAAACGTTCAATATTCATATACTAATAAGATTGGCTTAGTTATTGTTAATCTGTTTTTACCTTAGTGTAACCTTCTTTATAAACAGAGAAAGATTTATTGAAATATTCAGCTTCTTGACAGGGAGTTTTCAGGATTGTCTGTATCTTCCAAACTGACACCCCAAAAGACTGATGTGATCTTTCATCTTGTTTAGATGAAGCAAATTATAGCCTGCCAGCATACTATGCCAGACTTGAGGAAAACAGATCTTGGAGTATATCTTTGAAGCAGAGAGAAAAGGAATCAAAGCTACCTTAAGCAACACTTTTCTGTGGCACATGGACGAGTTATTTTGCGACAAGACACTGTAGAGCTCCAAACTGGCAAAAGTCTCTCCAGTCTTAAATCATTAACTCACTGCTGTATATTTAGTCAAACAGCACCCAAAAAGTAGCAGGCCCTAAAATGCTTTTAACATCAAGGTTTTCACACCATCTGAAAGTGATCAGGATTAAATGCTGTAAGGTCATTTATACAATAAAAAAATATTTCCAATACACCTCTACAAGTATCTGCATTGCAGCTAATAGCAGCTGGCTTGGTTAACAGAATTCATCTGACTTGGACAGTTTCTTGTATTCCATCTCAGATAAAAAAAAAAAAAATCTCTTACCAAGTACATAACCGTACTTATTTTTATTGTAATTATTCAGTATGTTCTAGCTATACTGAAAACAGCGATTCCATGGACTTTTCTCTCCAACTCAAAGCAGGAAGCTTTCTTCTGAAGGGAAAAAAAGCCAGAAGAATGTCTTATCTCCATTAAATTCAATTAAGCCATTTTTGAACCACAAGCTATCCTAGAAATACCTAGTAGCATAAATCTCAACCTACAACTGGTCTGTTTGCAATGAAGGGAAGAGGTGACCTTTTCACCCAGTGATTGGTACCTGTTTTCTCAGCACCTGTAACCTGCATATTGCCTCAGCCATCATGTTACGTGATGGAAAACGATGCAGCCTACATGCTTTCTTGATCCTGAACGTTCTGAAACAGTCAGAAATATGACTCATCTTCGAGACATTAAGACCCTCAAGCTTAACCACATTCCTTAAATTCTAGTTTCCACAGATTCCCCAATGAAGGGTACACCACGGGCTGGGTCAAAGGTGTGTCATTCAGAATGGACACTGAATCCTGCCACCACATGACATTTTTTTTGCTAAAAAAGAGTCTTCAGGCCATTTTTCTCTACAACTCCCTGCTGGAAACATTCCAGCCTCATGCATGTAGTTTTGCACACACATTGTTATAATGAGTAAATTTCTACCACATCCACATAAAAGAAACCCCACACCATCCAGTACAGGTTCAACCATAAATGAGCGTGCCACATTTGCACCCTAGAACGTGACAGTCCTGCTGGAGCTAAAATACGCTCACTTCAACCCATAGAAACTCTGAAATTCCACCCGCACACCAGGTTTTAGATAAAAAGGAAACAAACAAGCCTGAGAAAACTTGAGCGCAAGCCATCCCAAGATACATTGCATCCCCAACACAGAACAAAAGAGAGCCTATGTCCCAAAAACCTACGTTCTGTAGATGAATAGAGATGTTAAAAAGTAAAAGACTGAAGTAGAAAGATCATTGTCAATACATCAGAAGCAGTTTCCATCATTTAAGTTTGCGTACATGGCACTCAAAGACTTAAGAGCTGTAAGTAAAGACTGATGACAAACTATTCCACAATAACCATCAGCTGAATCTTTTCTAGTATATGAAAAACCAGTTTGTGTTGAATTCAAGACAAGCAATTAATCAGAAAGGGCTAAGAAATAACCTTGATCCTTTTACCTAAAGCACTAAGAAAAATCCTTATCTTTCCTGAGGAAAAATGCTTGCCTAAATACATTTATTGAAGTGTCCAGGTTGATGGTTAGGCTTTGCAGACAGACTGCTACTCCAGAACAACCTGCTGGGGACAGAGGATGGACTCAAAAGACAATTTTCTCTGGAGAATCACAAAAGCAGTTGACAGTAAGATGTGACTTGCAAACAGGTTTCTTCTACACCTACCACCAGAAAGAATCCGCATGATAAATCCTGCAATTTCTATACGGACTGATCAATTCCTTTTTATTACCATAGAAATGCCTTGCACCTTTAGAGATAAGATTTTATTCAGTGTGGCCTGATACTTTTCTCTTTAGGATTGAAAGAGATAAGATGTACTTTGCTCACCCCTTCACAGCTATAAAGACTAGGATTGCACTAAATAAGATGGGAGCACTGAACCAGCACCTTCTGCCTGACTGACGGCAGAGCTGCTGACTCGGGAGGGAATGCAGTCCTAAGCTCTGTCAACAGGGCTGCGGATTCCTGTATTTACAAAGGAGTCATTTGTCTTATGCTGGGTAGAGTTTGCAGAAAGGTAAAAGAGAATATGCATGATTTATGACTTCAGAAAACAAATACATGATTCACTACTGCCATGCTATTTTGCATTCTTCCTGCATGGATAGAAATAAAAGAACAATAACGACTAAACTTAAAAATGTAAACCTCTATGCTCAGTTTAAAAAAAGACACTACAATTTTAGACACTCTCAGTCTCTTCAAAAACTTACATTTGGGCTAAACCATCTGGGTTTGGAATAAATAAATGAAGCAGAATTTTTGTTTTCCAAAGAGAAATCTTCAGAAGGACAAGAAACAGAAATAAGATGGAAGATAAACTGGCTATTTACATGGAATTCAAGAGACATCTAGTGGTTAGTAGAACACAAAGTTTCCTCAAACAGCCTTTTCAGAATTTTGATACCCTTTCTATCTTGTTTCATATCAGTTCGAATGTAACCAGGACTAATTGAGATACCATGTGAATTTCAGCACTGCAAAAAGTTTTATCCTCTTTCACTGAACTTACTATTTACCCCCTCATAAAGATTTGTACTTACACTTAATTCATTATTCTTAGTATCAAGTGACTTTCCAGCACATTTTTTCATAAAAACTACCAAGCTAGTGCAAAATGAGCCCACGGGAATTAATACGTCCACAAATGTCAGATTATTTCAGAACAGAAACTATATTGGCAATTGGCAGATATGAACTACTAACCCACGAGTGCCAAACTCATTTTCACCGGGGGCCACATCAGCCTCGCGGTTGGAGTAGTTACATTTATACAGTCTGAAAAATCACACTGGGCCCTTTGGAGGCAACTACAAGAGCAATGTGGCCTGCGGTGAAAATGAGGCTGACACCCCTGTACTAAACACCATGCATTTCATGGCAATTTAAAACATTTAAGGAAATTAAACGCATGTTGAAAGCAGAATTTTATTTTAGCTTTGTGGTTTTGTACTATTCTTTTTCAACTGTGTAATAGCAAAAATACTAAAAATATTAATGGATAGAATATTAAGACAAAACATGAGCCAAAAGATTTACTATATTCCCAGTGCCTCAATCTCAGCACTAGACACCACAGAACATATTTCTACACTTTAGCATATGATTCTTATCCCCTTTAAAAAGAAAATTACACTGAACATAAGGATCTGCAAGAAGATTTAAATTGAATATTTAACTTTACCCCTGACTTACCTATATGTCAACTAAGATTAAAAGCTGAACTACATTTTTAATTTCTAATACTCATTTCTGTGATTTACTTAAATGGATTCCTCCACAGACAACTTAAACGGAACTTCATAATAGACTAAATATTGGAAGTTTCTTTTTTGGACATAATTTGAAAATCTAGTATTACTTCAAACAGACATTTTAGCAAGTAAAGCTTGTAATTCTTTTTAATTAAGGGCTAACTGCTGCACTATCCAGAAACACTTTAATGGCTGAAATATCGAGGAGAAATTGTATCGCATAATTATAAGTAGCACTGGGAAAAGCAAATATTGCCACCTGCTCAAACACACATTTTAAAAATTTTATCTTATGTTTTATTTATTCTTAGTACAGTACCCAGAGCTCTGAAAGAACATTTTATAAACAAATCCTGATGCCAGGAAATGAAGACAGTAAACAGCAACGCGCAGTGGTTCTGCAATTGCCAGACTAAACTACCAAAACAATCCAGATCTGTATACAAAATTACATTTAAGTTACACAACTACAGCATAGCATTTAATTAGAAATTTGCTTACAAGACAATGGGGAGAATCTATGACAGCTGTGTGAGGGACCACGTGCTCCACTCTTTTGTAACACTCATGACCAATATGGTTTTGTATTCAAGCAGACAAGAAAGCGTCCCAGCTCTCACTCATCAAAAGTAAGATGAAGTTATTTCTGGTATTATAGAAAAAATTGGAAGTACATTTTTCCCATATAAATACGTTCATATGGAAATGGACATCTGTATTTCTTATATATGGTGCACAGACTTACAAATTTTACTCATAGGAAAAAGGAACCAAATCTAGGGAGATCTGAACAAAAATTCCAGGGCACAGCTAACAGCTTTTTATCATTACAAGTCCCATGTTCTGAGGTTGGTACCTACATCGGTTATTATTTGCAACCACCAAAGCTTGTGTTAGTGTCACCACTTCCCATTTAAGGACTAGATTAAACAAGAATGGCTCTGCTCTTCAAACAGAGAAAGAAAAAAAAATAATACAGCTACAATTCAGAGTGCTAGTCTACTTGCTACCAAACTTGCATTGTATTCTCCAAGTATGAAAAGAATCTTCAGAAAAGTACAACTAAAAAAAATGTAAACACTTGCATGTGATAATTCTTATTCGCAACTATGAAGTGCATTTTAAACCAATTGTTTCAATGATTAATTCTTACATTAATCACTAAATTTCCTCATGCGTTTACAAATTAAGTACCAACACTGGAAAGGTGTTCTTTTCTCCAAGTATATAATTCAGATGTTTTCAGTGTTTAATATTGTCCAATAATTCTGAAAAGCAGTCATATTTTAAGAGACATTGTTTGGTAAAACTTTTAGTTTGCAATAAAAGTAACGGCATATTTGTAAGCATAGTCTACCCCTCCATTAATCCCTTTGGGTAACATGGGACTTCAGCCTGGCAGGCTTTCTAATCTGTTTGTTTCAGCTGTATTGTGTTTGCTGTACTAAGGGAACAGGTTATTTTATTAAAAACTATAAATGAGAATAAAAATCAAAGTTATTCTTTCAGCACTTGTTTCCTAGACTCCAATATTCTGGCATAAATCCAAATTTTATGCGACGGTGCCTAAAAAAAAGGAACAAGATATTTCATATAACAACTTAGTCCCTGGAACTGGTACCTACCATTGCAGTTCTAGATTTGATAAACCAGTCAAATCTGAACTGAGGAGCATTGCGCACACACTGCCGCAGTTCTTCATACACGTTTTCCTTGTCAAAGCCCATCTTGTGTAACATGCATATCAAAAATCTGTCTTCCTCTTCTGTGTAATTTTTCCCTTTGTTTGTTCCATACTGAATACGCAACTGATGAAAAGGTGCTTTATACCGTGCAATCTGAATGCAAAACAAAAAGAGGGACTGTCAAACATACAATACTACACCAAGGATTTATTACACATTAGTGTATATTGCTGATATATAGTTTTCTATATATGCTACACAAAAAGAGAGAACTCCCATCCCCAACTATTCCTCTTCTGAAAGAATTTGGAAGAAGTTAGCTGCAGAGAACAAAAAACTTGCAACAATTACTTTGGCATCGAGGGCTTTCTTGATACTGATCCTCCGTTGAATTCTTGCCTCTCCTCGTTCAATTTGAGCCATAATCCTCTCAATGTCCTGTAGTTCATTACAACGTTCCCAGAAAACAGCTAAAAATGCAAAGCAGAATTTTTAAAATAAAATCTTTTCCTCTACTCTTACTGCTCCATTCAATCGAGGTGCTCCAGAAAAAAAAAAAAGAATGAAGTTTGTGGTTCCATTACATCTTAAAAGATTTGCTAATACTCTTCATTTTACTATGCTAGCCAAGAAATAAACTTGTCCAGCCTCTTCAATGTCTTTAAAAGTTAACTATAAGCGAAGGTTTAGTAATAACTGTGACAAAGTATACATTCAACATAATTAACTGTAGCCATATAAAACTGAAAAGAATTACTTTTAATGATAGCTTTTTCTCACAATGGTGCAACAGGTTAGAGCTGCTAGTTAAGCAGTGAAACACTCACATTTCAGTTTTCACTGGCTATCTCAAAGGTCAGAGATTACTTAGCCTATCTGTTATAAAAGCTACTAATTTGTGGCTTCTCCAGTGACATCTTTTAACCGACCTAAAATAAAATCAACACTTCGAAGGGAATTTTTGTGCAGCTCTTCCTTTCTAAGCTACAGGAAGAACATTGCAAAGGTAATTTTATGAAGGCATTTAGTAAAATTAAATCCAAAGATGAAAAAGGAAGAATTCTGTGCAAATGTAAAAGCATTGTGTAAATACAAAACACAAAGATACAGCATACTAGCTAAAACAGCATACATACTCACTACATAAAGAATCATGTTCCCACCGTAAGGCAACTTCATGATTCCACAAGACCACATTGTCAATGTAAATTAACTATGCCAAGTTCTAAATTTTGACCAAGGAGGGGCAAAAGCAGCTGAAGGCATATTTATATGCAGTAAATTAAACCTTTTTAACAGAATTAAGTCTTCTGAATAGAACCATCACGTACCTCTTAATGAAAAATATTCTTGTACACATCCAAATTTTACATCTTCTAATTTTAAAAGAACATGTAGCAAAAATGACAGTGATGTCACATGATTAAGAAATACATTTCAAAATTTCAAACCTGAATATTCAATGACCTCCTCAGGTGACTTTCCCTCCACCTCTCGGGCAATATTGTCTATATCATCACGACCATATTTCTCATTAGCTTTAATAAACTGGTTAAAATCTCTTTTATTCCAGTTTGTAAAACCCTGTAAGCAGCAAGAGATCGAGAAAGCGTAACTAGAAGGGAAACATTCTGCAAAATTTTGTCTTCTGTATGTACCATTTGCTGCAATTAGCAATGCCTCTGCAATGTCACATTGTTGCAGTGGTTAACTGTCTTTCAGGATTTCCATAAACTTGTACTATCCAGGGTTTATTACCGAATCATTAAAAGTCTAAAGAGTCACTTTTGTGCATCACTCCACATGCATCAGAAGAGCTTTTTAGTCTTCTTTCTTTTCAAACTTTTTACATGGTATTTCACCGGAGAAAGAATCTCAATGACAGGTTACTGTAATTTTATTTAAGCCACCTTTCAGCAGATAAAAGCAATAAATGTGTTAGGAATACAGGGTGCACCAATGTAAGTGTCATTACAAGGTCTTAGAGTAGTGCAAATATCTAAAGCAAGAGCTCCTACTTTGGACATTTACAAACCTTGAACCAGACAAACAGTTGGATGAAAGCATAAAGGTGTCAAGAAACGGTCTCCAGTCCAAAAAGATGAAAATGGAAACTCTATAGCACTGTCACACAGAAAATTTGTTACGTACTGAAGAAATTAATCCCAAACTGAACAACAGTTAAGGGATGCACAAAAACATCACCCAAGAATGAGACATTACAATTTAAAGACAGAGAAAGGAGAAAACATCAAGAACAAACAAGAAAAATCACATGCCTGAACAGCAATTTGTAGTGCATTGAGTTTCTTTCATCACAGAAATACATTTACAAGGAACTTTGTCAGTTCTCCAGCTGAATAAGCTCACTCCACAATCAGATAGCATCTTTACAAGAAGTCGAATATGCACAATACAAATATTTACTTCTAATCATTAATTGCAGTACTGACATGCATATCAGCACCTGCTATAAACAGGTGAAATTAATAGTCAGAGTGTGACCTTGCATATTTCTTCTCAAGGTACATTACATCCAATTATTTCACAGAAAATTTTCTGAATCAAAAAACCTGTTACTTTTTGAGTCACACCTTTCTCCTTATCAATTAGCTTTCAATAAGCCTACTCAGCAGGATAACAGTGCAAAAAGTCAAGAAAGTAGCCAGTGATGGAGATTCAGTGCAAGTATAAAAGGAACATGCCAAACGACCCAAGTGGGACAAAAATCAATGCACGTGACACAACTTATCCATCTGTGTAAATACCATATATATGTCAACAGAGGCTTGTCCTCTCTGATTCAAACTCTTTTTGATGAAAAAAACCACGCCAGCCAGATGCACACGCGAGAAACCCGCTGGCTGGATTTCTGCAGGCACTGCTGGGTAGTGCATCTGCTACAAAAGGCCTTGTCTCAGAAACATCGCAGACATCCAGGTTCATAGTAGGTGACTAAGACAAACTTGTTCAAGAACAGGAAAGGTCCCTCAAAGCAAAACCAAGAAAAATTATTACATGTTGTGTGCTTTCTTCTTTCTATAACATCAGTGTAGCTTTCCTATGCATATTTGTCATAATTAGCATTTATATTCCATACTAGTAAAAAAAAAACACATGGTGAAATACTTCAGCTGGTTTTATTTTACCTGTGTTAGAAGCTTTTCTTTCTCTTCAGTTTCCTCAGTATTCAGAGGCATAGACTCATCTATCTTCTTTTGTTCCTCTTTTTGTACGTGGGCTGCATTCGGGAGGTCAGGATTCCTGGGCACCTAAAATCAGGGGTGTCCATAAGCAGTAGTGTGGCCATGTTATTGAAAAGCCTAAACTTTTCTATCAACCTTGGTTTACAATTTATAAGCACACGTTAGATCTCACAGGACTGATATAGTCCACAGACACAGCACTTGTCATCACAGAACAAAACAAACAAAAAAAAAAGCAAAAAAAAAAGCACAACCCCACATCCTATTTAAAATAACTACCAGAATATTTTCATCGTTATCTACAAAACTGTTGCAAAATATAAGCTATTATCCTCCAAGACAAGGTGATGTATCAAATACTGTCATTCGTCTGTGCTAGTTCCTTCCTATCTCACAAGCTCTTAATGTAAAGTCCATCTTCACCTGTAAGCAACAAAATGGCCCTATTCACTTTTTCTTTAAGAAATTTCTGTGAAACGCACTGTAGAGTACATGTAAACGGTAAAATACATTTTTCCAACCGTTAAATATTGAAGCACTGATCTGTACAACACTTACCAAATGTGTTTTACCTAGATTTGAATCTTATTGCTTAAACCCTTCCTCCCCAAAACAGGACTCGCTTGTCAAATGCACACTGTAATTTCATTATGCCCTGTACCCCCCCACTTCTCCACACAATGTCTTCGGGGTATCGCAAGAGGCAGAGCCTCACCCAGTGTTCCTGTCACAGGTCACCAATTGAAGTGGCGCTTTTCATTAGCTGCGGTTCTGCTCTCTTATGTCCCACAGTTTTATAAAGTTCTATAACTACAGGGAAATACTAAGTTTTGCCAGTTTTACTATAAAGATACGCACACTGCCAAAGGACAGACCAGACCAACACCACTATGTAAACAAGGCCAAGCAACACATTATCTGTCCTTCTCCACGCTGACACCAATTTAATAATTGAGACCATTAAACTGTGTGTTCCAATCCCATACTGCACAACAGCAAAACATTCAGAAACCAGCATCCAGTAAAGATTTTGTAGGCCTTACATTTTTCTACGGCAAAACGCAAAGGAAGTTAAGAGCTGTTTTAACACGTGGCTAAGAAATTGGTGGTTGAAGTTTGTCGGTTAAGACCGACACATAAAGCGTGGTCTCTACCTATTTCATACCTCTGATATTATTTATGGCAGCCTTCAGTTTTAATAATAAACTCTCTTCAGGTGCGAAGTTATACTCCCATTCCAAAGCAGAACAAACTTAATCATATTTATGATTTTCACCACCAGTAAACCGTCATAAGTTTTTAAGATAACAAGCATTCATTTTCAACCTATCCAATCAGACAGATTTCGTTAACAAGACTGAAACACCTCTTTTTACATGCATATTGTCAACATTAGCAATTCTCTCATCCTCATTTGTTCGAGCACTAATTGAATAATTTCTTTCCCTAAGCTAATTGTACTTCCTTAAATTCTTATCTTAATTCTATCCTACCATCCACATAAAATTATCTTTCCTTCAAACAAGATTCTAAGACACCTTCTGCTTTTTCTTAAAAATATATTTTGCTAATATTAATTCTACTCTTTTTGCAGCACCAATTTCCTATTCATCGCTTTGTATGACAAGTTTATGTTCCCCAACACATTTTATACATTATTTCCTCTTGCTGCAACCTGCCATGAAACATGGGGCTTTTTAAAGTAAGTTACATGTCTGGAAGTTGTGGATCCATTTGATTTACTGAGTCAACACTGATGCAAGTAAAGAAAACCAACATCAAAACAGAATCTGTGTTCAATGCTTGCCCAATAATGTCAGCAGAGAAGAGGCAGAAATTCAGCTAAGGCATAGTAGGGAAAAAAAGGTAAGTCTATTGACTACATTTCTTTTTGTAGTAGTAATACACTTAGAGTTCTCCACACCTTTAGACACTTTATATCCCAGCAAAATGCAAGGAAAATTGGTGTCACTTTGCTTATTGTCATATCAACACAAAGTCAACTTCAATATTTCCTTAAGGTACTTTCTGCACAACATACACAAAAGCTATAACAAAAAAAAAAAAATCATACCCTGGAAGGTGATCTTCTGTTCGCCAAAAAATATTTTCTCACCTTAGACCACATATCACACCTTTGATTTTGAGGAGAAGTATATGAAGTATCAGAACTGTCTTTTTTTTACTCTATTTTATTGTTAGGAACCCATCACAAAGCTACACAGATATGAAATTTTTAATGAACGAAGGAATTACAGGTTACTTTTTCTGTTCCACAGTGGAAGAGAAACAGGTGGAACAGATGGCTTAAGCCAGTTCTTTCACAATGATAAGCACTTTGCAAAAAGCATGACCAGAATGATACAGTTTCTAGTTGCAATCTCGTTTACTTCATTTAGCTCTTGATAAGGTTGCAGTAATCTACAAAGAGGAATACAAATACAATTCACTCATTTGAAGAGAAAAAGCATTACCTTATATCCTATAGTCTTACGATAATACAGAATTTCTTTTTCCAGAAGTTCAAATAACCGTGGTGGGAAAAACTGGAAATCCTGAATATTTGGTTGTTTTGGAGGTCGCGGAGCCTTCAAAAATATACAGGTATATTAACATCACATAAACTTGATTTCTGTGCAATTAAACTGCTATAATTCAGCAGCAGTCGCAACCTATCACTGCAAATACATTCCTTTTATTACCAGTCCAGGGTAGGAGCAGGGGATGCAATTGGGAGAGGAGAAGAACAAACTCCTTACCTTCGGGACTTTTGGTTCACTAACACGCAGGGCTTCTCTAAAGTAAGCATCAACTGCGTAATTAGCTTTGCGTTCTCGTTTTGGAGGCTCTATCCATTCCATCATGCTCAGCTACATGCAGAATAGGAAAAAAAAAAAGTAACTGGATGCTTTCCTAAAGTGGCAAAATTAATGACTAATGTGGCACCACAAAACAGGAATGTATTCTTGCATGGCAAGTCAATGGTTGTGCTCAATAATTCAGACACTACAAAAGAGCTAAAAATTACGGCTGATTATAGTATGTATTTAAACATATAAAAGATAATACACAAGGAAGGGAGTGCAGTGGCATGGATAGATCCCTTCGCAGTATTCTACTTACTTCAGACACCTGAGTAAGGTTAGAGTCCATCCATCAAATGAGAATGGAAGGACTGGGGCTATGAATTCTATAATACCTTCTGATACAAATTAATTGTTTCTCCTTTAAATGTCATAATGAATAAACTCTGCAGAGGCTACAACATTGGCAAAAAAAAAGAAAATCCACTAGCAGCAAATAATCTTAACTAAATTACTTCAATTAAGTACACCTCAAGACTATGCTGTATTTAGCTGGCTCCTTGTAATGAAATTATCGATAAGAAAAAAAGAATTTTATGTATATACACACACTCCCCACTCTGTTTTCATTAAATAGTTTATTTTTCTAAAGGTTTCTTCAAAATTGATAAGAAACCTGGGTTAGAAGGGCATTCTGTAGTGAACAAATAGGAGTTTGTTTCTGATTCCAGATAGGACCTTAAGCATATCTTGACTATACATCCCATACAAAACACAGACACACAGAGGTGACCTTGTGGGAGCCCAAGCAACACCTCTTTGTTTGGATGATCCTTCTATGATTGGGTAAATCATTGCACAAACAGTTCGTATCAATGCTTGTAACTAAAACTTTCAGTGCAAAAGAGACTTAAGTCCAAGTTCCATATACAAAATAATTATCAGGCCTGTTTTTTCCTCTCAGTTATGTAGCAGTAAAATATCATGGACTGCAGCAGTATAGTAGGATGCAACATTGTCAGATTTTACCATGAAGTAGAACAGTAGGGCTGAAAGCTAATTCAACAAAAATTCAGAACATTGATGCTTCTGCAGAGCTAAGTGAATTTTTCAGTGGCTTCTTACTTCTCTAGAATAACTTTTACAGTCATAACATTTCTATTTTCACACGGCCTTTATGGTGGCACCCCTAACATAAAGTCTGAAAGACTTGAAGAAAATCACCTTCTGTTTTTCTCTATAATCTTCCCCTTCAAAGTTGTACAAGCTCATTTCTGTGTCCATGGTGAAATTTCGTAATGAGCTCTCCCCCATCTTCTGCAATCGTTCATTCATTTCAGCTGTCTAAAATACAGGAAGATACTTTTAGGCTCACTCAAGCTGGTTTATCTTTTCTGATAAAAAACAGCTTTCATCATTATTGAAACATTCTCAATGTTTTCTTCTGCTTTAAACTTTTACTTACACTTTCCTTGGAAGCAGAGATGCGCACAATGCTTTTCAGTTTTGAACAATGTACTCCAAGGCTTTCCATTAAACTGAATTTACTATGCTGTGATGTAGCCCAACAACTGTATGATTTAACTTCTAAATTTAAATGAAATTTATGCCAAACACTTTGGAGCTGAAATGGTAGTTCATTTTTCCAACAGCTACCTAATTCCCTAATAAAGTTCCATAAAGGTTTTGTGTCTATTAGGCATAAAATTTATATCTTTCTAAAAACCCACAAAATAAACCATGCTTAAGATACGGCACACAGAGTCTGAACTCTGAAAACAGTTACAACTCACTAATTCTACTCCTTGAAAACTTTCACAGGCTTTAAAATATCTATGAACAGTAACATAATAGTTGGTCATATACATAGGTTTCCATAATCAGATTTAATTTATATTCTGTGCATATATATCTAATGATCGACACGTTTCAAATTCTGTATGAGATTGTTCTCTAACCTTCTTTTCACCTCTTTCTAAAATAGTGGTTATATCTTCTTCTGTCAGCTCACTATCTTTAGAAGCAAAAACATGCGTGGCTCCATGGCGGATCATCTGCAACATTTCATCTTTTGCCAGTTTGTTAGACTGCTGGTCTATGAGCCTTCCTAAAATTGGAAAAAAAAATGGTGAAAGTTATAATATAAAAGTACTAGTAGGACCACACAAACAGTGGATTTTTTTTGTTCACTGTCAGAACAAGAAATGAAAAACAAAAGCACCATACATTAAAAAAAATTACATTTCACTTGAGCTGAAAATAAACAGAAATCTGGAACTTCAGAGAAAAAAATAACAATTTTGGACCAAGCCATAACAAAGAAGGTTTCTCAGTCAGATAATCCAAATTTTATGTCTAAGATCTTACTCCTACAAAGTTAGCTCAACTTTTAGATCAAAATCTTATTTCAGGATGAAAAATGACACAATATTCTGTAATTAAGTACAGTACTTAAGATTTTTAACACTCACTTCACTGATTTCAACCCAAACCTCTGAGTATTTTTCCCAGAGTTCTAGTTTCTGTCCCAAAATTTCACTTAGCCCATCTCATCTCTTCACAGACCATCAAAATTGTGACCATCATCCTTTCAGTAGCCCACCCTTTTGAAATACAACCAACCTTCAAAAACTTAGCTTGAGAGCCTTAGTTTTCGACAAACTATTCTTCCAAGGGCTTCTAAACAAATACACACAAAGCAGTTTTAATGTTCAGTAAATTCATATGTGGTTCTAAGCAGCACATCTGTGTAATTGTTCATATCTGTCATGGAACATATCTGTGGTTTGTTTTCCTCATTTAGAATCTTAGCATAAAGTTATGCCCACATTACTTAAGAAAATAATTCTTTTTCTAAAACGTCAGCTGAACAAGTAAATAACACATGAAGAGTTTTAGGTCGTTTTATTGTACTGCTATTATACACAAGGCCTGCTTTGTCTCATACTGTACATTTGTACAGTTATTTAACCCATACTTTAAGGGACTGAACAATTCTGTTGCAGACAAACATATATAGCAGTTGATACCTTGTTGTATAACTATAGAGTCCAGTCTCAGTTTTATTTCAGCTCTTTCTACAATCCTCTCTTCAACAGTATTATCAGTGATTAGCCGAAACACCCGTACTGGTTTCTTTTGACCAATACGATGCGCACGATCCTAACAAACATAAATCAGTGAGTGTTCAGCAACAAAAACTCACAAGCAACAGACAGTTAGCTTGCTACATAGCAGAAACAGCAGACTGAAACTACCAGATATTTCATGATTCCTTGCTTATTCAGAGTATTAAAAAAAAAAAGTAAAACCAACATAGTAATAATTACTTATCTCTGGCTATTACACCTTTAATGTTTGGGTCATTCTATAACAATAAATGCATCTACCTCATTGTAAATGAAGATAACAATGACTGTCTAGACTGCAAATGGCAAGTGGAGATGCAACAGGATATAAATAACACACATCTGCTCTGCTTTCAAACAAATTCTCTACCTTGACATAGGTATTGAAACTTTGGCACCCCTGGCATGAGCATATTAATTCCATAGGCAAAGTCCACGCGGCCACAGCTTCAATACCATACATGGCCCAAGCAGCTACATTAAAGTATCAATACGCAGCTCACATAGTACAGGTACCATACACAGCAAATTGGGTTATTTGACCAACATGCTAAACTTATGTTTATTCTCTCCAGAAAACATGAATAAAAATATTATTTTGCCGTCTTAAATAAGTTAAACTACTGGCCTTCAAGATGTTAGTACCAGGATCTTCCGACTGTCCTTTAAACATGAATTGTTGAATCTTTTACTCCCCGGCATAATATTAGTTTCTTTCTGACAATCCTACTAAACCTTACAAATCACACTCATCGGTTTTCCAGGAAGTCAGTGTACTATTGGCAGTCAGCATGCATACCATGAGGATGCACTATTTACAGTAAATATTTGATATTTTTAAGGGTATAAAAAAGCCCAAACAAACACCACACAAATCACAGAACACCCCACCCCTCCAGTCATGCAAAAAGGTTCATGCTATTTTTATTCCTCATGAAACAAATCACAGACTTGATTTTTTGATATTCAGCACTCAGATTTTAGTATGTTCAACTCAAAGACACCTATTTTTCTCCCTTGGCGTCATCACTGAATGATTTTACACTTATACAGAAACAAGGTGGATGGCAAAAGCATAAGCTCCCCAAAAGGGAGGAATATAAAGCTGCATGCTTTTAATTCTTTGCTATTATTTTGGCAACAGCCCTCTGTTATTCATTTTTTCTTTAAAGACAGAATTAAGAATCATTCTTTGGATAAACAATATTGATACAGTATTTTGAGAGAAGTAATCATATTCAATTATGAAAATCATTAAAACAGATGTTTATAGAGAAAAATCTACAGTTTCTTCGACAATTCTGTTCACTCCCTTTTTATTTACTTCCCTAGTTTCTTGGTATTAAATACAAGAAATAAAGAAAAATAACAAAAATGCAAGTTCAGGAAACACTTATACAAAATAGAACAATGACAACTTTAATAAATGCATGTGTATTAGGGAGTTAACTCACCATGGCTTGCAGATCTACTTGAGGGTTCCAGTCTGAATCATAGAGAATAACCACATCAGCAGTTGCCAAATTGATTCCAAGACCTCCTGCTCTGGTACTCAGCATGAAAATGAATTTACTGCTGTTGGGAGCATTAAATGTGTCTATTGCTTCCTAAAAGAAAAATAAAGTGTTATTAAGGTATCAGAGTTTTCAAACAAGCTTCTAATACATTGAAAAGCCACCAATGAAATTTCTTTGAAATTTACAGAATTTTCATAACAAAACCAATTTTTTATAGAAGAAACTGTAGGTCTGCACAGGTAGAAAAAAAATACATTCTGAGTCCACAAAATACTACATTTTTCACTTAGTTGAGAATCAAATGAAACGTATTTTACTGTGGGCTTCGGTTAGGAAAAACATATACCCTTAGCAGCCTTTTTAAACTGTAGCATTTTTGCTTTACTTTAAACAATGACGTAGCTACTTACATATAAATGTAAATAATAACTTAACCTGTCAACCAAAGAAATTTCTTGTTAACATACAACTTTCTCACCTCTCTCTCTTCATGTGGTGTCTGTCCATCAAGTCGGCAGTATTCGTACCCACGCCACATGCAATAGTCTTCCAAAATATCCAGTAAGCGAGTCATCTGACTAAAAAGCAGAACTCTGGAACCTGACAGAACAACACAGAAGGTTTGCCACTGGTTTTATGTTTTCACATTAATCTTATCACAGAACCTACTATAGAGCACGAGTCAGAATTCACCTGAAATATTCTGTACTATGCCTAACTTACTCAAATATGTCTTTCTTCTGAAGTTACTTTTCTGGTATTGATTTAACGTCTCCTTAAGACAGGTTTTTGATAATTTATACAGAAGAAATATACAGTTTAAAACTACGGTAAAATAGGTAGGTGATGACTCGCACATAGAGAAACTAATCCTCTCATGAGAAATTTTCTCAAAGACAGCAGAAGAGAGGCTCTGCTCTTCCTTCTACTTCTCCATATTATTAGTCTTCATCATCTTTCCTATAAGACTTCCTTCCCTCCACGTGTTAAGATCTACAGAAAAATTATTTTCAACGAAAACCTCACTGAAAGTAATGAATGTGTTCACTAGAGAAAAGACAAGAACGAATCTATGCAATTTTTGAAAGGTGGTTTTACTTAAAACAAGCGTTTAGATCACTACTGTTGCTAAACAGTACTCACCTTGCTCTCTGAGTTTTGCGAGCAGTTTGTCCAGAACCAACATTTTACCGCTGTTAGTGATGAGATGCGTGTCAGTGGTGTAAGGCGGGCCCGGCTCAGCACCATCAAACAGGTACGGGTGGTTACAGCATTTCCGCAGCTGCATCAGAATATTCAGCAGACGCATCTTATCCATTTTCCCGGCTGAATTGAGGATATCAATATCTTTCATCAGGATCCTTGTGTACCTGAAGTTTTATAGGCAATTTTGAACAACTCTCAGTTTTTATTTTATATTTAAAACATTAAGTAAACCCTGCAATATCCCAATTACTTATTTCTGGATGTGGGAGCTTGCTTTGTTTTTATAATAATGAGCTATAATTTTATGAAACTTCGTGAAAAGTCTGACTGATAATAAGGATTTATAAATCCATACCCAAACATAAAAGGCAATTTGTCTGTGAGTGACAATGATCTGTCATTTACAGGTTCTTACACTTCTATTATAGGACTATGAAGCAGATTAAAGATATGATTTATTTGACTCAAACTGCTATGCTGACCTGGCTCCTTTTCTCACATCTCTTCTGGGTATATAGCTCCTCAAGTTTTTATTTTCATTTCAGTTCAGACTTTTACTGGTGCACATGTACTTAGACCAAAGGAGGAAACTTGGCATATGTTCTTTCAAATAATAAGAAAGAAAGAAAAGAAGTTTCTGCTTTCTTGCTCTCAACCCTTTTCACTATCCTTCCTGAGCTCTTTGTAAATTGTGCAACTTCAAAAAAAGCCCCAATGACAGCTACAAATACACTACTCCATCTGACTGTCTCAATATGCAACTACTAGGAAAAAAAAGAAGTGTGAAGAGCTGTAGTGCTCTTTATCAGAAAAGAATCTTACAGTGATGTAGATAACTTACCATTCCCTCTGCATTTTGCTGAGCCCAAGATAAATTTTTACTTCCTTCTTTGGAGGCAAACTCTTTTCTACTTCAGCTTTTATGCGACGTAATAAAAATGGCTTCAAAACCTACGCAAATTAGGAGTTTTTCCAGAGAGAAATTTATAAAATTGATTGCCTCAAATACAAAATTAACAGATTCAGAACTAATCAATATCTATTGGTGTCATAGCAACTCCTCCAGAAAACTCCGCAAAATGAACTTGTTCACTAATAAGCTAAGTTCACACATAAATATGTAACACTACATAAAGACCCATAAGCTTATAAAATTTATTACCTTTTAACATAAGCTCTCTTTTATTTCTAGTAGCAGCATAAATATAGCAACATTTCAAAGATAAGCAATGTATCTTGCACTTCCTTCTGTTTCATGTGCGATGAAATGTCTTTTATCTCATGCACAGTAAAACACAGGTAAAGGCAGCCTTTACTGAGACTAGCCTGGCATGTGTATCAGTATACTGATCACAATAATAAATGGTTTCAAAAAGACCTCAAAATTCTTCATTTTCACATTTTACGTATAGATTTTTATCTGCTTCAAACAGTAATGTTACAAAAAGCAGTATCCATAATGGCAAGTTCCAATATTTAACTCATGAACACTGTCCTGGGCATTTCTGTAACTAAGTACCTTAATGTTCATCTTCTCAACTTCGAGATGAATGGGAAAATAACCTGGTTTTGTTTTTTACACTATGTACGCTAATGACGACACATGATTACAGCTTTATTTACTTACAGCATGAAGTCTTTCTACAAGTTTCTGATCACCCAGACAATTCTTAGTGTCAAACCATGAGTCAAAATCCTGTAGTGAGAAACAGCACGATTGGTATGAACAGTTTATCTTCCGTAGTTTTAACAGACACATATTGACTCTCTTTCACTCCAGCTGAGAGTAGCATAAATCCTGAGACAAATAACTTCCACGAGTGAAAGACAAATCAGTCTGCAATTCTGTGGCAGCTCTCCAGCATGTTATAACATTCAAGTAAACTGAGTAACTCCACAAAATACTATTACTCTGCTTAATTTACAATGGTTTTCCACGCTCATCACTACAGTGTGCAATAAACGACGGGGCAAGAAGATGAAAAAAAAAAAAATCCTTAAGTAAATAAAATGGACAACAGAACAAAAATAAGGGAAGCGAGCAATAAAAGTACAAGAAAACATTAACAATAAAGGAAAAGAAAAAGGACTCAAATTCCAAATAAAAAAAAAAATAAGGCTTATGCCTATTTGGATGCATCATATTCTTAATTCTGCATTGCTTTCCCAAATTTTGTTCCACTTTGCATAATTCTTTATCTATTCAGAGTATGGCATTTGCTATTACTGGCCTGAGGCTTTATCTGCACAGAATGCACTGGTTTAACTAGGCAGAGCAAAAATGTAGTCTACAGTTAGGTGAGCCACAGAGCTTCTGCTGAATCCAGGCCTTCCACATCACGCCTCTTACTAGACTGCTCATTCTTCTCTTCTGCAGAAAGCAGCCTGGGCATCAAAACAACAAGAACAAGACCGTACTTTCAAACTTCAACTTACATCTGCAGAATTGAAGACATCAGGTAAAAGAAAATTAAGCAATGCCCACAGCTCGTGGAGGTTATTCTGTAAAGGAGTTCCTGTAAGCAGCAACCGATTTGTCGTCTTGAACTCCCGTACAATTTCTGACAGCTAGAAATACAACAAATAGTTATCATCATCATGTACATTTAAGCATAATGAATTTTCATCATCTTCTGAAACCTGAAACAATATCAACTAAATTTAAAGACAGTGAGCTACCTATGAAATCTGTATTCGCCACCCAAAACCACTACCCCTAACACTTAAAATCTGCTAAAATCAGATGGAATCTGCTGTATCACACAGTCTTCAAAGTATCAAATAATTTTGAGTTTACCTTAGACTTCTCATTCTTTATTCTGTGAGCTTCATCAATTACCAGGTACCTCCAGTTAAATTTTTTGAAGACTGATTTCTCTTTAATTACCATTTCATATGATGTAACACAAACATCCCATTCACCAGGCATCATAACATCACGGATAAAAGCAGCCTAAAGCAGAACAGATGAATTAATAAACATTTATAAATATGAACAATATTGTCAAGGTTTAAAGTAAGGTGGCAATAAACCATGACAAATACACACGGAATTCAGTGAAACCTATCTCTGCCAACATTACTGATGCACTAAGCTAGCATACAAAAGAAGAATCTGAAACATATTTTCAGTAACTTCCTACCTTAGGCACAGATAGATCATCATCTGGGGTTAAGCAAAACACAAACTTTCCCCTATTCAAAACTAAATATTTACTCTTCCTTTCAACAATATCTTATTTTCATTCCAGGTAACTAGCAACAAACACACTGAGGTACAAATATTATCAGACTTGAAATTAAAACAATCTGCAAAGAGCAGTACGGTCAAATCTAAGACTATAGCCCAGTCCAAATCACCCACAGAACCAGCAGCTCCTCTCACAGAATGAGAGAATTTAGGTTGGAAATGATCCTTAGGGTCAAGTCCAACCATTAATCTAACATTGCCAAGTCCACTTCTACACCATGTCCCTAAGCACCACAGCTACACATCTTTTAAACACCTCCAGGGATGGTGACTCAACCACTTTCCTGGGCAGCCTGTTACAGTGCTTCATAACCCTTCTAGCGAATACGTTTTTTCCTAATATCCAATCTAAACCACACCTGGTGCAACCTGAGGCCATTTCCTCTTGTCCTATCACTTGCTACTTGGGAAAACAACCCCAGTTCCCTCAGCTGCTCCTCATCACACTTGCGCTCCAGACCCCTCACCAGCTCATTGCCCTTCTCTGATCTCCCTCCAGCATCTCAAGGTCTTTCTTGTAGTGAAGGGCCCAAAACTGAACACAGGATTTGAGGTGCAGCCTCACCAGCACTGAGTACAGAGGGATGCTCACTACCCTGGTCCTGCTGGCCACACTATTCCTCATACAAGTCAGGATGCTCTTGGCCTTTTTGGCCACCTGGGCACACTGCTGGCTCACGTTCAGCTGCTGTCGACCAACATCCCCAGATTCTTTCCAGCCACTCTTCCCTGAGCCTGTAGCGCTGCCTGGGTTGTTGTGACCCAAGTAGAGGACCTGGCACATGGCCTTTTTGTACCTGATACAACTGGCCTCAGCCCAACGATCCAGCCAGTCCAGACCCCTCTGTAGAGCCTTCATACCCTCGAGCAGTAACAGGCAGTTATGCAATATATATGAGGAGCCACAGAACTCACAGGAACATCCAGCTCGTTGACCCTCCTCGAGTTAGAAAACCATCCTACACCTAATTAAAGGCCTTCACTGTGAAAGATGAAAATCTCTACAACAGAATCCTAGTTACAAGGCAAGGCATGGACACTAGACAAAAGAGCGGAAGAAGTCACCTAAAGAAGGTAAAGAAAGAGGTAACAAAGTGAGGGCAAAAAAAGAAAAATGAATAAACACTGTCACAACATAAACACAGAAGAGATCAAAAACAAAAAATAGGCACAAAAATCAAAGAGGAAGACAACAGTAAAAGAGGTAAGTCAGCTGTACTTTGATCCCAGACTATTATTTCACCTACTGATTTGCACTTTTTCCTCATAGCTACAAGCATATAATTTTGCATTTTCAATGTTAATATAGTTAAAGATTACTAAAAAATATTGTCATTAAGCAGCTTACGGAGAATTCGACATCCCCAAATGCTAGTTTTTGACAAACAATGTATAGAACTTTGAAATGTAGAACACTTACTCTAGCATCTTTATCTCCAATAAGGCAAACAGCACGTAGCGATGGAACCCAGCGTTTGAATTCATTCATCCAATTGTGCAAAGTCGATTTTGGAACCAGGACCATGTGTGGCCCAGGAATGTTTCGGTAATGCTTCAGATAGCCTAACAACGCTATTGTTTGCAGAGTCTTACCAAGACCCTGCATTGACAAAGAAGGGGGGGAAAGGAATCTACTGAAATTAAATGCCATACAGAAATAGTTTCAAACAATTTTCCCACTATACAATTCTGCCACTTAACTTGTTTAGAGCAAACTGCACAGCAAATGCTTGCAATACAATTTCTTTCATTACATTACAATTCTAGTTGTGAAAAATCTAACTGTTGTAGAATGATGCATATACGTTAAACACTATAGGCACTTTAATGTTGAATTTTGCTCAATAATTACCACAAAAATTCCAAAAGATTACTGCTTACCATTTCATCTGCCAGAATGCCATTAACACCATTTTCATACAATGAGATCATCCAGTTCAAACCTCTAACCTGATAATCTCTTAGTGTTCCTCCTTTCACATCTGTAAATGTAAGATTCCTCTAAGTAGAAAAATAATAATTCTAAGTAGAAAAATTTAATTGCGATCTGCTCAGCTTTTAATTACATCAAAGCAATCAGAAAACTGCCAATACGATACTTACATGAAGGAGACTCCTCAAATCGAATACACACATTAGATGTTTTTCGACTCTCTGACAATAGTTCTTCATCTTCCTCTTGTTCTGTGCGCCTGTGGCGGTATCTGACGAAAGAATTCAAGATTTCTGTTCATAGGAAATAATTTCAAAACACTGACTATAAAGTCAAGAGAAAAATTACAACAGAAACAATCATTGATCTATAACGTGCATGAGCTGGTACCCTGACCAAAATCATATGCTGTTAACAAGTTATTCCTTATGCTTCATTTCAGCTTTAATTAGAACAGCTGACACGAAGCCCCCTCCTCCAGAGCCATAACTACACTCTGACAACAAGTATTGTGAGTTCTCGAAGGTACTTTTTAATGAGGAACACAAAAATACAACACACACACCTGCAGCGGCCTTAAAATCAATTACTTGATGACTATACTATTCAGAAGAATCACATACTCAATTAAAAATAAATTTCAAAAAATTATAAATTAGAAAATGCGATTTTGTAAAGGTTCCAAAAACTAGTTGCTTGCTATGACAAGACCCCTCAGAAACACAACTGCGTTACTGACTAGTATAGACAGACTGGTGGAGTGAGACAACTGAGGATCCACCACCCACACAATGTCCATGACGTCTTGTTTTACCTCGCGCTAGCTCCACTGTCCCACTGACATGTCCACTAGCAGCTGGAGCACATCAGCTGCATTTCTGGAGTGCATCTTCTAGTTCAGGGTCATGCAAAAGAAATCCAATTCATATGCTCCAAAATCACTCCACAATATGGACCAAAGCATGGTAAGGGGCAAGGATCAGGGAGTTTACTTTAAAAGGTCAGACTAACGTTCACGGATGAGCATGCATACACCAACCAGCTTTTACAGAAATTATCCTACACCATTAACAGGAAAAGCTCAGGACTTACTTCAAGCACAATTTCTATGCTGCTAACTAAACAGATATGTTAAAACACATAATTAGTTTGAAAGCATAAGAAGTCAGAAATAAAAATAAAACATACTCCCCAGCTGAAATCAAAGTCTGTTTTTCATCTTTCTTCATCCGTGGCCGTCCCAGCTTGACTTTCAATGGAGATGTGGGTGATTTTTGTGCTGCAGGCTGAATAAAATGTGCAAAAAGTTCTGTCTGCTTCAGGAGGAATTCAAATCTTTTTGCTCGATCTGCTTTCTAGTTTCCAAGATGGAGAGAGAATTAAAAAAAAAGAAAAATAATTAACTTTTTTCCATTAAAAATGTATTTTTATTAAGAAACAAAATTTAGATACTCCCGAGAGCAATTTATATGAAGACTGACAACACCATTTAGCTACTGTTAGCCAACTCAGAGGGCTAAAAGCATCATCAAATAGCTCAAGCCGCTTCAGCTCACAGCTAAGCATGAATTGCTTTAGAGCAGCCAATTGTAACATGTGGTGGTTCAAAGGATCCTTCATGATCCACAGCAATCTAGGAGACATGGGAGGACTTAATAACCTCATCCCAGCAACTCACCTCCATTCAAAACTCAAAGATTAGTAAAACAAATCCCAAACAGTTTACTTGTACAGACTGTTTAAGTCTGCATGGCACACCAACAACTGTGAAGGGATGTTTCAAAGTACTGTCTGATAAAGATAAAGAAAACTCTAAGGTTCTGACTTATAGGAAAGGATGAAATTCTAACCTTGCCCAAGTCAGTAGCAAAACTTCCATCAGCTTCAAGGCTATCAGGATTTGATCCAAGACAACAACGTGGTAGCTCTGCTTTTAGAATTATGACTAAAGTAATGGACACACCAGCTCAAGGCTGCTTTCAGTCAATTCTGTGAATATTGCTGTCAGATTTCAAATTTCTACAATTTCAGTTTTGCTGTCTCAATGAGGCATATGCACTTTACTATGTAAACACAGCAAGATGTACATCCTTCTCTACATTTAAAATACATGTTACATAATTAAGAAAAATATTATAAAAATCAAATGCTATCTGTCAGAATGCTATTGTTATCAGTTTCTCTATGCCATTTCTAAGCACCATGTAACACTGTACCACTTAAAGCAATTTTATTGAGATCTCATTTATATATCTTGATATAAACTACAGAAGTGAAATTGTAGTTCTGTAAGACAACTTTTCTAAGAAACATACAAAAACCAGAACGCTTTTCTGAAGGTAATTTACATGCAAGTAAAAGTGCTCTAACAGCAATTACACAAACCAAAGAAAAAGGCAATAAAAATGAACCTGACGTGCAATGCACGATCTTGCCACATGAGGGCAATGCATTTCTTTAATAGCAAACCACTTACAGCGAACAAACATCTTTCCTAGATCTCCTAGAAAAAAATTACTATTATCCCTTGCACTCACTATTGGACCATTTGAGTAAATAACTTGAAAACCAAATAAACTGTAAATATCAAGTAAAACTTTTAAGAAAAAAAAAATCTAAAAAGGGGAGTAAAGATGCAGATGTTCATGCTCAAATAGGATAAGAGTAAATCCATTCAGAGGATTTGTATGAAACTAATAATACATTATGGTTTTGGCAACCTAATAATAGCTGGTAAGGTTCTATAGTGAATGCCACAATATACTTTTTTGCCTGCAAAATTATTGGCTGGGTGTAAGCAGCATGCCTTGATAAATAGTGAAGATCTCGCTCACAACAGCATAATTGACCAAAGGTAGATATTTTGAGATTTAGAACAACTGAACTAACATTCCGATTTAGGAAAGATGCAAATCACCCATGTATTCCTGTGAAATCAAGTTTATTTATTTATTCAACTCAGCTTTCAACAAACAGATTTACTTTGTCTTCTCTTTGGCTAAAAATTAAGTATTCATAGAAAAATTGATACCTAATTGATGTCTAACAGGAACATTCTTCCTTTGCTTCTACGGTATCCAAACCTTTCAGACTCTACTGTAATTTTAGGCATCTACTTAACGTTAAAGCTTTTAAGAAAAATGCAGCAAGACACAGAGACCAGCTTCAATCAAGAACTTACTCTAAGTGTCATTCAAGAAGAAGTCTTGCAGTGTCCTCCTGGTTTCTGCCTCTTTGTAACAGACAAGTTACCCTGTTACCTGTCCTCTCCAGCACTATGAGCTCCCTTCATTTGTGTCATGGACAGATCCTCTTTCGCACTGTTATGGCACATATATTATGGAGCATATCAACATTTAAAACCTTTATATTTTCATATGATGAGAAACTGGCAGCTTCAGTACTCTAAGAAGCAACTTAGGGATGCCTCTGACACGACTCAAGGGGTCATCAAACAAAACTAGCACAGACAGATTCAAAACCAAAAGGGGAGAGTTCTAAATATAAAATGCAATTGAGTAGAAATGCCTTACCACAGGAGGGTGTGGGCAACTAAACCTACACGGGGGGAAAAAAGCAAGCAGAAAATTCATAAGGAAAAAAAAAAAATCCACTGACAAGTACTGAGTATAAACCCCACAGCTTTCAACTCCAGAAATCATGCAGACAAAAACACCTGGAAGAGTGGGGCAGTATTTAACAGAACTATCGCTCTCTGCTTCCTCTGTTCTCATTGTCTTCACTAAATATCTATGGTGAGCCACTGTGAGAAACACCACACCGGATTAGACATTTAAAGGAACCTTGATTCGTTTTTCTTTTCTGACACATCCAGTCTGCAATAGCTCCTTGTAACTGTGTTGATCTAGTTCAAGCAAACAACAAATGTCATAAAAAGCTGCAGTATATTTTGTAATGAAAACACTTACCATCTTCTCTTCATATTCTGGGTCAATTTCTTTTTCAGGTCTAGCTGCCTTCGGAGGAAGTTTGAGTTGAAATGGGGGATCATTTTTCTGGAATTCAAATTTTAAACACTTTATAAATATCAGCTTATTTATTTACTAAAGCAAATATATAGCAAACTGAATAAACCTACACACTGCAAGATAAGCATGCTGCTGTTTAAAAATAATTATTTCAAAGTGAAGTGACTGCATTAATCATATTATTTCGCTCAAAGCAGAACCTTAAATCCATGATGAAACTGAAGTGGAGGTGTGACCAGATAAAATGTAAGTTGAAGATCTCCCTCATCCTCATGCTTATCTCTACAAATAGGATCCAAGTTGAAAGCATTGAAAGAAAGTACTAAAAGAGGATGAAGTCTAATCTTTCACAGAGATCACACTTTAAATGTGTAATTAAATTTAACATCTTCATAAGATATTTTTTAAAATTAAATGTGATTTCTAAATGTAAAATTCCTAACTGTAAATTTCTGTTATTGCATCTTGGTTGGGTTCTGTTTGTTTGTTTTCACTTCTAGATTAATAGTCAGAGCTCATTTGTGAATGCAGGTTTAACTACACTAAGCCATATGCCTAGGAAGAGACACAAACTAAACAACCAAATCAATCCTTGTAGGAACCACTGCATGGTATGCTCTTCGACAGTTAACAATGAACTACCTCATTTACTATAAATGAAACGAATTTAAGAAACTTTAACAAAAATGTCTGACTCATACTTTATGAGATTCATTTCTGTCTTCAATTGAGAACCTCAAAGCAGTTTCCACAAATTAAACTGCTACATTGCTACACTGGCAAAATATCCTTTCAAAAAGAGAACCATGCGAGAAATGTTTGGTGGATTTTTTTTTCCCAATTCAGTTTTTGAAATATGCATTTTTATGCATCTCCTGCAAATTAAATACATATATATACACACACTTTTTGAGATGCATTAAATTATAAAAATGTTTTTGAAAAGCACTGAATAATCTGAAAGGCACTCCCAAAGTGCATCTCTATATAAAATGTAACAAAGTCTTAATCTGACAAGCACTTTAAGTATCAACCTATTATAAATGCATTTAAATAACAATAATAATTAGTCTAAACTATACAGGGTCAAGTAGCAAAACCAGACCAAAATGGGACTAAATATGTAAGTATGTCAAGCAACATAATGCTTAAATTTCAGAACTATTACTGATAAATATATATGTCAACTTACTCTCTAACTTCAAGCACAATCATGCAAATGGAAGGAATATTTTCTCAAGTCAGAGACCACCTTTCCAAATTTTGGCCCAAAGGCATAATTATCTGCAAAGGTGAACAGTACTAAGCGTATAATGAAGTTATTTGACAATTTAATTATTTTATAAATGCATGAGTTTGGCTTTGCAAGGCCAAATTACTATGTTGCAAATAGGAATGTTCTATTCACTTACAGCTTCTTCTATCAGCAAGCAATTTTAGGAGGGGACTGCTACACCAACATGCCAAAGAGCAGATCATATATGTGTATTTTCACACCTCCATTATATTCCTATATACCGTAAACTTCAGCAAGAGAGACTGCCAATACTAATATCAGGCCAAATCCTTGTTATTAGTGACAAAATACTCCTCCTTAGAGGAAAACAAAACTGACAGTAGGCCATTTCAGATGTCACTCACTTCCCCTAGAAATAAATTACACAGATACGTGCTACTGGAAAAAAGTTGTCTGTCTACCTCAGGTAAGTATGAAGTTTTTCCCGGACAAAGTAGAACAACTCAATATTATAAGAATCCTTTTTACGTACATGTTTTCCAAGTAAAATGTAACAATGTTATCTTTCTAAGCCCCAAGGCAGATGGCTCTAATGCCTGTTGTTACTCAGATTTCACTAGAAAAACTTAGGGTGGCATACAAATTGAGTTTATTCAGAAACAAATACTTGTGAATAAGGCACTCTGAGTTAAAGACATAAATGAACTGATGTGTAAAGTTACTGCAGCCACACCACCATCAAATCCTACACCTTACCTTTCAAGAGAAAAGTTTCCTTGCCCCCCACTCCTCACTGCAGCATTTCTGTTGAACATTGATGCCCCAAAATATTAGAAATAATGAACAGAAGACTATAAAAAGCTGATGAAAGACAACTCAAGACACATGCATCCCAATATCCTTTCTCTTCCTCACAATTTACAATGGAAAAGATTATGCTGTAGTTTCACTAAATTACTATTCTGAGCAAGTTGGGTAGTAGGGATAAACATCATATCCAAACTTGCTTCTGCATAACGTTCTCAGCTATAAAAATCTATACCCTGACAACTATTATGTTTTGATATAAGAATACTTCTCCCTTACTACCAGCTGAACCATGTACCTAAGACAACACAGAACCACAAAATACTTCACCAAGTCTGTGAGAGTTTTACTCTACAAACTTGACACAGTGCACCTTCATCACTCAGGAGAGCTGACTTAACAGGGAACAGCAGGATCAGCAGGAGCCTCCGTGCAAACAATTAACCACAAAAAAAAAAAAGGTACTTCTGTTTTTAACCCAGGGAGTCAGCTGGTAACAATCTGCCTCTACCCTAGGTAAGTTCTGCATTACAGATTAAACCCATGATAAGAGCGAACCCTAAAAAACAGCGTCATTGGGTAGGTCAAGTGAACACCTAATAAACAACAGCTGCTTTAGCTGACTTCACTCACGTAACCTGTGCTATCAAGAACTTTAAAGAGATGCATTAAGAATAATTAAAAGGACTCCTTCCGTGTTTAACTCATACATAAATAGCGGAAATACATTCCAAACAGCCATTAAATTGAGACACTGTTGTGGTACTACTGCAAGAAGAAAGACTATTTATAGTGCAGTAATCCAGTGATCCAGCACATCAGGTTGCACTATATGCCATTATTATGCTAATCATATAACTAACTGTATAGCTTTCTAACAGACCTGTGGCCACAAGTGAAATGAAACTCCACAGCCTGAACTAAAGCTCAAACAGCAAAATCCTTTTTTTTTCCTCCTTTAAGAAATACATTGACCAGTATGGCACAGTAGCACAATGTTGATAATATTCAAAACTATTCACTGCTTTCAAACTACTTCTCTAGGCAGGCATTCTCCAAACTTTTAGCAATGAACTTTTTTAACAGCTGACATGCATAAAATTTTGCAGAATAAGTTCTATCCAATACAGAAACTTTTTCCCCTGAACAATCAGGTAATGTTCAGAATTACACTGTACTGTATCTCATAGCTGTTTGCATACACAAACCGGCAAAAATTGACTTTCATCACCTTGAATTACAATTCTGACTGCACTAATATCAGTATTTCTGCAATTTTCTCCAATAGCAAAGATATGGCACACGGTTAACCTTCTTACTAAGTTTTTATAAGCTTCATTCTTCAGGATAAATCTCATTCCGTTTCCAAGGATACCAGAATACGTCACTTTTTATATTCCTCATATCTTAGCCTCTAGTCTTTTTTTTTTTTTCAAAAAAATAAAAAAACAACCTAAACGGAGGAGGCTGGCAGCCTGGGCTGCGCTGAGCGGTCCGTCCTGCCCGGGGCCGCAGTTCGGCCGGGCAGAGGGAAGGCCGAACGAAGCCCTGAAGCGTCAGGGCTGGGACGGGCGGTTCGGCCGCTCCGCGCCCTCATCCCGAGGGGCTCCCCGGCTCCCGCTGCCCCCAGCCCGCCCGGGACAGCTTCACCCGGGCCAGGGGAGGCAGCAGCGCGGGAGGCACCAGCGGCCGGGCCCTGCCGGAGGGACACAGCCGGTTGCACGGCACCGGAGCCCGGGCTCAAGGGCCAGGACCGCGGTGTCCGGACTGCGCGGCGGGGAACGGGGCACCCGGACCGTACGGGCGGCGGTGGCTGAAGGGCAGACCGGGGGGCGGGGGTTGTGTCCGGCCCGCAGGGCCGCCGCGTAGGCCGGGCCCCGGCTCTGGCTCTGGCTCTGGCCCGGCCGGGCCCCCACGGGCTGCGGCAGAGGGGC
>VWYH01000214.1:880605-977497 GCA_013399365.1 Pampusana beccarii | reverse complement strand
TCGGGGCCAGGGCGGCGCGGCTGCAGGACGCGGCAGCGGGGCCAGGCACGATCGTTCCCGGAGGCTCCGCCGCCCGCCGGGTCCCCCCGCCCGCCCCCGGAGCGGTACCTCCTCGGCGCCGGGCTCCTGCGCAGAGGCCGCGGCGGAGGTGCAGGGCTCCTCAACGGAGCCGCGCGGCTCCGCGGGGCCCGTGTCCATCTTGAGCCTGGGACCCTGGGCCGGGGGGGCGGCCCCACCGCCCCGAGCAGCGCGGCCCCGCCCCTCCCGCCGGCCCCGCCCCGCGCGCGTCTCGCGATACTTCAGCAGGCGGGCCGGGGGAGCCTCTAGTCTTTTTTAGGCCCGCGCCTCGGGTGGGGCGGGAAGAGGAGAGCGCGGGCCGCGGTGCCCCCGTGGGTGCCGCACTGCAGCGTGGCAGGGCTTGGAAGGGACCTCGAAACATCATCCAGTGCAATCCCCCCGCCGGAGCAGGAACCCCCAGATGAGGTTACACAGGAAGGTGTCCAGGCGGGTTTGAATGGCTGCACAGGAGGAGACTCCACAACCTCCCTGGGCAGCCTGGGCCAGGCTCTGGCACCCTCACCAGGAAGAAGTTTCTTCTCATATTTAAGTGGAACCTCCTGTGTTCCAGGTAGCACCCATTGCCCCTTGTCCTACCATTGGTTGTCACCAAGAAGAGCCTGGCTCCATTCTCCTGACACTCCCCCTTCACATATTTTTGAACATTAATGACAGGGTCTGTGCAGCCTAGGGCAGCCACTGTATGTCACAGACAGCACTGGCTCGGAGGGGCCTGGGCTGGTGCAGCCATTGCTGAGGTTCCTCACATCCTACCCGCCGCCTTCCTGATCTCCAGAGGGCAGCCGGCCTGTGCCTCGTGTGCGTGCGCCTCTGCTCCCCATGTCTCCCCAGACAGGAGTCCCTGTGGCACTGGCATGGGCAGGTAAAGCACGTGGGCTCTAGACCTCTTGTAAAAGAAGGATGCCTGGGTGTGGTCATGGAGAGCTGGCAGGAGTTTAAGGTGCTGCACAAGCCAGACAACGGTACAGGGCAGAAAACTTTATACTTGCAGTTCGTTCTCCTTGGCTCCAAACACTCTTGAAAATAGCAAGTGCGTTTTCCTAAATGTTCCAGGCTTTATCTGAGAGATGAAATAATCTCTAAACATCTGCAGGGCTAAGAGGTACAACTGGAGTTCCCAAAGCAAGAGTAGCTTATGAGAAAAAATTATTTTTTTCTTAATCCATCTCAAATTCAGCAGTGGTTGTGCATTTCATATTGAAAATTGCACTAATGAAGGCATTCAGCGTAGTTACTGTCAATACACATTTCTGGCTGCACGTGCAAGACATTCAGATGCTCAACTGCTGAGCTGTAACTTTGCTCATACTGGTAAAGGATTCCAAAAGAATCCTGGAGATGGCAGATTTTTAAAAATTGAAAGCTCCAAATCAGCCATTTTACCTGGTGATTACTTACAAAGGCAATATTGTGAACATTATGTCCAGATAAATAGATGAAACCTTACCCTTGTAGGCGGAATGAGCAATAAAAGCTTTTTCATTCCAGTAAAAAGCTCAGTAGCTGTTATCGAGATCTTTTTGCATAACTCAACAACTAAGCCAAGCAAATGGGTTATTGCTGCTCACATATACTGCATTTAGAAAGACCTCTGAGACCTTTTTTCCATCCATCCATTGATACCAATAAGGTGCCATTTTGTGAAAAAATAACTATGAACTGTTTCCATGACTGCCTGATTACTCTGAAACTCAGTATCTAAATTGTGGTCCAATATAGAAGACTTAAGCTCTGTATTCCCCTTTCCATATTGTGAAACAGCCCCAAAACAGTAACAGTGCTGTTCCAAATTATTTAGCACCCTGTTGCCTTCTGCATCTATTGCATAGTTTGCAACAAAGCAAGGTCCACGGTGTCTGCAGTAGCCTTTCTACATGGTTTACTTTTAAAAGCTTTGGGAAGTACATTTTTCACAGCACAACTGAGAAGAGTGACATGTCTGGTTTTGAAGGAGTACTCCAAAGAGCTTTTCCTAGCAGGGCTATCTAGAAAATTGACCTTACCGTTAGCAATGTAAAAACTCTCAAAGGTGGGAAAATTCCAGTCTAAGACGCATTTGTTCTTAGTCTTTACGGAAAATAGCTCACTAACCATTTTTAATATTTGACTTTCCTACTCCAGTTTCAACTGCTTGTAGCTTCTGTTTATGCAAAACACTCTAGTGTTTGTCGCAGCTTGCTTTTTACTTGAAATTCACAGGAACATTACATGCTGTACAAAACATTCAAGCTGCTGCTTTCTTGAAAGATCCCTTTTGGATATTTTTTGCTTGTATGCTTAACATTTGCATTTGGCACTTTGCATAGATGTTCTCAGTTGTTTCTCTTAGACTATGTTGTGTGTTCCTGTGGATCCACAGGCTACTGGCTGAAAAAATCACTTAGTCATGCAACAGTATTATCATGTGCTAATCTAATTAATTACAAAAAAACCACATTAAGTGCTTTTTTGTACTTACTTCATATACTATTTTTTTTACTCCTATCTTTTCTGATATATTTGCAAAAATTCACAGTTTTCTCTACTTGTTCTTTCTTTTTGTTCTTTTTTTCTGTGTTTGGGAAGCAAGGAGCTAGTTGTCATGTTGAAGTTGTAGATTTTGGTATTAGTTCTTTGTTTTCCCAGGTTTATTACCCCTTTATTTACAGTCTGCCATACACAATTACCAGGGCTAAATGTGTAGTCTCCCACACCCTAAGACTTCGCAGCAATTAGGAAAGCCTCCTCTGCCCAACTCAGAAAGATGGTACATGTCATATTGTATGATGAGAATTATGTGTACTTGTCAGACACAAAAAGAGAAATTGCATATACTTAGTCTGGCTGTTAACCGCTTTTATGTTTCAGACACTGCTGAAGAGTGTTGAGAGTTGATGAGATACGGATCCAGGAGCATTGTCATTACTGTCAAGGTAAGACCGTAAGATTTTAGAAATCTTGGACTGTGACTACTCAGCCTTTCACAAACAGGGGGCTAAAGGTAGTGGTCTTAATTTCTCTAGCAGAGATATACTGGGTTTGAGTAACTTTTTAAAAGAAATCTTAGTATTCTCTGGAACTATTTTATAGGCCAAGTTGTTATAAAAGCCCTTTTTGTTTCTGTTTGTGTGGATGAGTTGTATAGGTACCTACCTATGGGTGAGGATGGAAAAATGTTGCCAAAAAGCAGGCTGAAAAAATAAATAGTACATGCTGAGAGATTGCCTGTGAAAATCCCCCAAGAGGTGATAAGCTTTAGAGCCCAGTAGACCTGTTGAATTCACAAGAACAGATAAACTCAGTACACCCAGTCTGCCAAATCCATACAGGGCCACCAGCATGTGCAAGCATCAACATTGGTTGGGTCACTTGGACCACAAACAAAAAGCGATGGCTATGGTTGCAAAATACAAGTGAAGCTGACAGGGCTGTGTATACACCTGCTGAAAAAAGAGGAGCCCTCAAGGATTTTCTGAGCACCTTAGGTGGGGGTGGCCTCCCAACTGTTGCACAAACCAAGTAACGCAGCGTGCGTATGTATAATCGAGCCGTGTGAATGCACTGTGTGGATAATCATCTGCTGTTATCAGTAAAAAACTTGATTCTGTGGATAAGAACGGCTTAGATAATAAAAGATGTCCTAAATACCGGTTGTGATTTGTGTCTTCTCGGCTGGAAATCCAATTTACAAGTGACGGTACCGCTGTCGGGTGCCACTAGGTGGCAACACCGACCTGCGCTCGCCTGAGGCCGCATGGGGGGGTCCTGGTTTCGGGGAGATCCTTAATGTGCTAGCTGATGTGAATACTGCTCAGTCTAAAAGCTGACTTGATCAAGAATAAGAAAAAAATATATATATAAATTAGATTTGTAAACCATCTTGTACCCTCTGTTGTTTAATTACTTCTACGACTGTATCATGTCCATTCCCCCAGGACAGCAAAAGTGTCTGGTTAAGGTCCTTGGCTGGGTACGGTCCTCTGGCTTTGGGATCTGATCACTGCCTTGTGCACATGCAGGAGGCTCTCCATCAAATTCCACAGTCTGAAGTCCAAGTGTACTACGCTAGTCATTTCTAGCTTAAATGCACTACTGATAAACCACAACTGTGTAAAACATGTTAGCTGTAAGCAATAAACAGCTTTATAGCTCAGAAACAAACAGGCTTTGGGAGTAACAAAAGTACTATCTCTGAGGTGTTTATGAGTTGGCTTGCATAGTTGCCACCTTTTTATCTACATTAGCCTAAACCAAGTGTGAGCAACCACACTGCACTAACCCCAGGTTACCCTGACTGCGGTGTTACAATATTGCCTAAAATGCTTGCTTCAAGTGTTGCTATTCAAATACTGCTTATATTAAATACTTCTCTTTTCATCTCAGTTGTTAACTGGTTCAGAGTTTCATGGTGACAGGGCCAAGGAATCAAAAATAAATCTAAAATGAGCAGTTTTCTGTATCGAGTTTTAATTTTACCCAACAGACAGTCTCTGTGGTTGCCAATAGGGTTCGCAAATACGAGACCTCACAGAATGGTTTCGCAGAATGGTTTGCATTGGAAGGGACCTTTGAAGATCATTTAGTCCAACCTCATTCAGCATTGAAAACTCTAACAAAATAGCTAATGTATCCTTCGTATCTCGTTCAATGAGCTAATAAATCTATAAATACATATTTTTTTCCCATCTTCTATGCAATATTGCGTTTTTAATTCCAGGTTTTAGCAACCAAAGCTTTACGGTGATACTGCAAAGGCTTCTAACAGGGCTGTATTTCCCAATCACACCGGTTTTTTGCTAAACATTTTTTCACTTGGTATGCACTTTGGTTTTTGGCTGTGTGTTCATTTTCTCAGTGAGAGAGGCAGGAACTCTCAGAGTTTGGTAAGTTATGAAAGTGAGAAGACTGTCATCTCTTCATGGATGTGATGAGGCAGGTTTATGTGATGACATGAGAATGTGTTAATTTAGAGAGTCTTATCAGGAACCTATTGCAAAGATACCTTAATTACCAATATGGATACCCTTGGTCATTTGCAACTTTGAAATGAAAAGTAGTGGCCGTGTTTCCATGTTCCTGATCCCTTGCACTGTTACTGGTGTTTCTGCAGGTGAGCGGTTGGTTAGTTCAAGGTTCTAAAAAGCAAAAACTGAGCTCAACAAAGAGAGTTACTAGTTTTTTCTTAGATCAGCACAGAAAAACAACTCAGCTGCCCACACAAACGAGGGCCCGTGCCAATGCAGCAGGGAAACAGATAGATGGCAAGATGGAGGGTGGGATTGCAGCCGCGCTAATTTATATCAGTTTGAACTACCATAAACCAGGCTTTAATAAACAATGTTACAATTGTGTATGCTGTGTGGACTCCAGATTTTGCCCACCTACAAACAATGATGTCAGCGATTCCTTTGGAGGTCATACAATAATTTCTGATGTAATAAGCTACGACTTTGCCAAAACCTGGAGCATTTTGCCAAGAGAGCGCCTGACCGGAAGGGACTAGTTTTGTTGAAAGTGAGAGGCATTTAAACCTGAAATAAATCTGAAGCATACTTTGCTCCTGACTGCAATGGCATCCTTTCCTTCTCTAAGCTATGCAGTGGTTTTGCAATATTGAAAACCTGTAAATAACCTGCCCATAACAGAGACAGAATCTTACAAAATTTTGAATATTTGTGAGCATCCAGCAAGCAGGCCAATGCACTATAGCCTTTCACTCTCTTTAATGATGCTTGAAATTCTTTCTTCACAAATTCTCTGCCCAAAATAAATCATTTCTTAAGCAAAAGCCTGTTTCTGTGGGTTTGATTTCACACTGTTATCCCTAAGCTGGTCACAGACTATTTGTAAATGTTCGAAGGTTTTAGCATGCACCAGGATTTCCTTTAAATACAGGAAATGCACAGAAGGATGCTCTGCAGTGCTGCCTCCATCAGCCTTGCAAACATGGCAGTTGCATTGCATAATCCAAAAGCCATCCCTTCAGTTGCCACAGGCTTTTTCCTGGTGTGAAAATGCCAAAGGCCTTATCCTGCTGTGAAAATATTTTAATCCTGTCCTTTTTATCCATTTTTACTTATCAACATCTACTCACTGTGGAAAACTAGACTGAACCTGTTATATTTTCCAGAGAACTATCCATTTCTGCTGAAGGATCTGTTAAACTAGAGTAGCTGGTTTTAGTTTATCCTGGTCCACATAGAATCTGTTTCTGCCTTTCCCCTCACTCCCCCTTTTTTTTTTTTTTTGCTATTTTGCTTCCCTGACTTCCTGGGCCTTCTTTCTTCCTCATCCTGTAACGATTCTTCCTTTTTTGTAACAGTCTCAAACACACAGCTGCCATCAAAACAATTCTTCCTTTCCTGCATTTGCATTCTTCACACAAGGCAAACTTTTACACACGTAGTTCAGAAATCTGGTCTGCTTGCTGTAACAGTCTCAATCATAATTAAAATAAAGTAGTATTTAATTTTTCCTTCGGTTACGTAGAAGGGGAAGGTGTCTGCTTCACCCGCTGTTTTGCCATCTGCATGAAAATGTCTGAGAAGTCACAATGTAAGAGGTAGGCTTCCTGAAACTCGTCAGTAATGCATTTTTTGGCAACACAGAGAAGAGAGGCAGACAGTGTCCCACATTAATTTTCCCGTGTTCATTTTCTCATCACTCTGGAGTGTTCTCTGATCTCAGTAAGAATATTTTAGGGAAGCTGAGACCCATCCTGCACTTCATGACAAGCCTTCCACATTTGTGAGTCTGAAAATAGCTAGGATAGGTTTTTTTTCACTTAAACATGAAACTACAGACTTCTTTTTGCATCTGTTTCTGCAGGCCTTCCAAACTTCAGCCTGCTCTGAAGAGTTTGGAGTAAACTAGTTTCAGCAAATCCTCGCTTTCAGGAGATTAAAATTAAAATGTAATTATAAATCGCTATTTCTGATCTGGAAGAGACATGTCCTAATCTTGATGTCAAATAGATTATTTTGGATTTCTGGCTGTTACAGATTTGTCTGTGTCATATCACCAGAATCCATCAGCTGTGCACAGGTAAATTCCTCCAAATTGCCATAGAAGTTAAGCAGTAGACTCTTACATGTGGGCTGAGTAGTATTCATCTGAAAAAGGAAGTAGATTTTTCTTAGCTTCTAAAAGTAATTAAGACAATTAGAAATTTGGGCTCTTTGAAAAAGCCATCTTCTCTACTGTCGTATCTCCTCCCTCAGACACAAACATTATTTGCTGACCTTGAGGGGCCATTGATAAAATTACCCCACAAGGAGATCCTCGGAAAAGGGTTGATACCAATGCACATGTGACAGCCATGACTTGCCTGACAGGCTATGTTGACATCATAAGATTGTTTACTGGTCTGCAAACAGAAGCTGAAAAGTAGCAGAAGTGCCATTTTCAGTGTGTGCTTCCATGGATGACAGAGCAAAAGTGCCCAGGCAGAGGTTTGTACCAAAGTGGAGCTCTGCTTGTTACCACCCCCACTTTAGAAAAAGGCAGTTGTACATTTGCAAATAAATACGCTGTTCAGAAACGCCAGCTCTCCCACCAGTTATTGAAGGCAGGCTTTCCTCTGAGCTGCTGGACGCCTGCTGCTGTTTCCCAGAGGAGATTAGTGCCAGAGGGCGTTGCTCTGTTTTCTGAAATGGATTGACACAGTTCTCCTTACATGTTGTGAGAGCTTTTGGTAAAATCACATTCTAACTTGTCCATAACAATAAAGGCCATACCCATATGCAGCTTCCATGGTTCATGTACTTCCTGGAGCAAAACCACAGCAACGTTCAACTGTCTGTTCTCTTTTTTTATTTTTGCAGTGGCTCCTGCCTCAAAGCAGGTATCTGACCATTGGGTCCCACTGCCACTGGGTGACTGAGTACACAGCCCCATTCAGACAGAATATATTCCTCAGTGAAGCAGCGTAGTGCAGACAGGGTCGGCATCATTCTCTGCCAGTGGTCAGGCTCCAATTTTTGTAGTTAATTGTTTAAACAACAACAAATGATGTTGCTCTGATGATCTGTGTGCACTCCTCCCTCAGATCTGATTTGTCTGGTGAGGACAGGCTGCTGAAAGGAGGAGACGGGGTTGGATTATCCCCCGTGACTTTGCTGAATTTGTCCTTGTGAATGGAAAGAGAGTGAAATATTTGTCTGCAGGGGGGAGCAGAGTGGTAACTGTCAGGAACAGCTGGAACATATATACTGTGTCATGCCTTTTTGTGGTGCTGGGCTTTTCTGCTGGCTGTGGGAATGCTGCGGAGGCATGTCAGCATTTTGCTGAGTAAGTGTGGTGCGAGCTCCATATGTAAACAGGGATCAGTCACTAGATGAGAGAAGAGGGCTGTTCTCCCAGGGCAATGCCTGTCTCTTGCATGCACCCCAACCTTCACAACCCCTGCAGGGGTTTGTAAATTAAATGTGGGGCTAGACTTTGGGAAAAATATATACTTGTGGAAATGTCAGTCTGGGTAACTCCGGTGTGTCTTCCTGCTTTGATACCTATACATTTGTGAATGGAATTAATCTTCCTGATTCTTCCGATCCTCTCCATCCTGATTATTCTTCTCTCCACAGGGGAGCAAGGACTTCACTGCTCTCAACTTCAACCATATCACCACCAGTTGCTCTGCAACATGGCAATGGGCAAGCTTAAATAGCACGCTTACTTCTTCAAATTGGTTGCCTGTAGGGTCATGAAGGAACTTCCCATCAAATGCCATTAGCCAGTTCGTTCTCTTCTGTTTTGTTATTAGTCAAGTGTTGTTTTTCTCTGAAACATCAATAGCTTAAGTTAGGAAAGGAGAGGATTAGACCAGTATTTTCATGACGAGCAGACAATTCCTCTTAGGTATCTGGCTGATGTGAGTTGCAGACACGTTCGGGGTCATGCTTACTCTGATCTTTGCTAGTGGCACATAGCAGGTCAGTCTGGTGAGGAGAAACACTCTGATGTGATCCAAATACAGACAGATTCTTGAAATTTGATTGAGACATATTAGAACATGAGTAGTGTGTACAATTTGTGTAGAATGGAGAATGATTTTACGTTTTATATTTTACGTTTTATATTTTATTTACTTTTGCTTTCCCTATAATCATATGTACAGCTCATATCCACAAAGGCTTCTCAGTTTATGACTTTATTCTAGAAAGTGTCACATCAAGAAAAAATTTCCGTCTTGTCAGATTCCAAAGGTTTGCTAAGACTGGCTCTGATCTCTTATAGAAAGAAACAGAATTTTATCCTAACTGCAGGTCATTTTGGTTTGGGATTTTTCAGTGGTCACTCATTTTTGAGAACATTCCTGTAGCTCTGCCCACAGCAGATTCGGAGAGGTGGACACCACTGGCTGATGTTACCAAGCAAAACCTGATCTCTTTCAAGGTAACTATGCAACATATATAAAATAAAAGCTTAAAAAGCAAGACAAATAAACCCAAGCAAACAAATTTAATTCTACACTTTCAAACCTTTCAGCATTGCAATAATACTAAGAAAACAATTTTTATTTTTAAATGTTTTTAGTTGGGTTTTGCCAGTGATTTCAGCATGTGTATTCAAAACATACTTGAAGTCCGAAACTAAATGCTAATGGATAAATGCAAAAGCTGGAACTAAAATAGCAGACCCCAGGGGTTTTGCAGAAATGTTCAGCCAAAATCAATTTTTTCTTTGCTCTTCTTTCCCCTTACTTTCCATTCTGTTTCCAACCTCAGCTCACTTTCTACATGTCTTCAACTGTAAGATTTTTAAAACAAAGACTCTGTCATTCACCGTCATGATGAAGGATAAAGTGGTTCAAAAATGTGTGCATGGAGCAAGACAAAAGTGAAATCTCACTTCTTCCATCAGGGCTAGATAACCATTCATTTTTAAGCCTGCTATTGTCAAATATATACGTGACACATTATCCACACAATTAAAATTAGTAGCGTAAGAAAACAACTTTATTTGCTCTTTTAATGTTTGGAGCACAAATGCCAAGAAGGCACAGCAGCTTTCATAACAAACCTGTTAACCCCCACATGCTCTGCTTAATTATGATTTCTGGCTTCCTGCATTTCCCCTCAGGCTACTGGCACTATAAGTAAACTGGCACAGATTGTATTTATTCTGAATATGGTGAGCTGCAACGTGCAAGTAGTTCGGCAGGTGTTTCACAACCGAGCTGTTCCAGCAGCGAGGACAGGAGCCGTCTGACAGAGGAGCGGCACATCTAGCAGGGAACAGAATTGATGTACCCCTCCTTGTCACCATGGCTACCGCTCAGCAGGCGTTTTTTGGGCAAAAGTGCCAATTTCAGCAACTGCTGATTTCTTATTACTGCCCCTGCATCACCCTCTGCATTGGTCAGGTACAAGTGTGCAGCAGGCCACAGCACTTATCAGATCAGGAAACTAGTCCTGATTCAGCTGGAAAATGATCTTTTTTTTTTTTTTTGACTCATTCTTTCCCAAACAGTCAGTTTTCTGATTCAGTTTATCCTGTAGCCACACAAACACACTGTGCCCGTGTGATGGAGGAGATGGCAGAAGAGCGGGGACAAGTGGCTTGAGACATGTGCACTACAGGTGATTTAAGCAGCATTATCACGGGGTGCACGCGAAGGTGGAGCCCGAGCTCTCCCCCAGGCTGTGGTTTGGTACTCAGTGGATCCGTCTGGCAGTCCAGGCTCCTCGGCACCCTGTCCGGCTCCCTCCCCATCCCCTCTGCCGCCTGGTTGTAAGTGGTTATGCAGCTGCACGTGTGCCTGAAGAATGATCCAGTAAAAAATGGGTACCGTAGGGATAACACATTAAGGATATCACAATTCATTTTATTTTGGCAGGCTCATGTTTTAAAGCCTTCAGGTTTAAGGCGGTCGTATCTGTCACGGTGACACGGTCAAGTCACGTGGGTAAGGAAAGTGTGAGTTTCCTTCCCTACATAAGTTCCATGGCTGGATGCATCTCTCAAAAGAAGCGTTACAAAGCCTTGTTCACAAATCTGCTATTAAACATGTGAGGCTGTTAAAACATCACTGTGGATAAAGGGTATATGGAATTGAGTGAAGGTGGTGGTAGAATGTCAGGCTGGGAATTAAATAATATTGCAAGACTGCATGAAAGTTACTTTCTCTCAAATAAAAACCTATCTAGAGAAGTCAGAGCACATTGGAAATAAAGTGTTTATGGTTTATCCATTACAGTTTTCATTTATGGCAAGATTCTTTTATGACAAGTGATAATGTAAAGCACTCGCAACAGGGATGCTATGAGTTTATACAGATTTTTTATATTGTTATGTAAATGTACTTAGGGCATATATTTATACATTATACACCACTTATACTACCTGTTATATTAAATACAATAAATACATATTGCCACAATATTTTTGCTTAAAAACTTGAAAAACACAAGCATCGTTTCTAGTTCGTCAGGTTGCAGCAGTGACACTGCAAGCCGTTGTCAGCCTGCCCTGCTGAAGAGCACAGAGGCAAAAAGTTCTGTGAAAACGTTAAATTCTCACCCAGGCCTAATGCCACTAACTAACTACACCCTGCAGCGTCCGGCTGCGCCACCGGTGCTGTGCCCGCACAGGGGCATATGACACTCCTCAGAAATCGTAAAAACTTGTGAAACCCAGTGAAGAATCACTCGGTCCGCTTTAAATCTGGTGCCAAAGTTACAAGCAACTTAAAAAAAAAAAAAAAAAATTAACTCAGGCTGCCTATCCTTGAAAAGCCAGGAGTTTCCCACCCTGGAGGGAGGCACTAACTCCAAGCATACCAGCAACGTCGTGCACTCTGCGGTCGTATTTTTTCAGCTGTGACAGCGGACTGCCACCTGTCTCCCCGCAGTCACTTCTGAACGAGCCTGTTTTGAAAAGACCTGCAGTGATGTGACCGGCAAACCCGGGCTTATTCGTAGTAAATCCACACAGGGGGCGGTGGGTGTCGCAGCCGCCGGCTGCGCGGCGACGAGCGCCGGGCGCCCATCACGTGCTCGGTGTGTTGCATTGTGTTTGCGGCGGAGGGAGGGCTGGCCGTGTCACTGATCAATGTCATGACTTCCTCCTCGGGCTGGAGCAGCATCAGAGCACAGCTGAAGGAAGCTGATTACTGCTGGTTTCAAATTGCCTGGGAACAATACACGCGCACCCGCACGGACACGCACACAAACAGGCGCACACGCACACACACACTCACCCCCGCCCACCCCGCACCCTGGCTCCCGCGCCGCCGCTCCGCGCCGGGGGGGAAGATGAGCTCAGGGGACGTCGTTTGCACTGGATGGCTCATTAAATCACCCCCCGAGAAGAAACTCAAGAGATACGTAAGTGCAATCTGCTGATTGTGTTTGTTTTTTTTTTTTCCCTCGCTAAAGGGGTTTCGGCATGTGCTCGGTGTCTTACTCTGCCTTTGAATTGTCTCGCCTCTTTCGGCTTCTCTTTGGACCAAAACAAAAAGATTTACAAGTCCGGGTACTTATGGAGTATTTTAGTTTTCGCCGATATTCTTGTGCCCTTTGGAATTAACCTTTCTTGGCTTGTAAGATTATAATATTTCAGTTGTTATGCAACGTATCTTAGGCTAAAAACCACATTTCGGTTTCAGTTAATGTTGCTGTAACTAACAGAATTGTTGTAACGGAATTTCAGATGTCTCTTTTCCAGGGAAGGGCAAGAACCTCATGAAAAAAAACCCTAATACTTTAATTTCTGAGGCTCTGCTTTGTTAAGATGCTCTGTAATTTCTGTGACACTTGCTAAAGGCAACATCTGCAATAGATTTTTTTTTACCAATTTAATACGCCAGATGCAGTTGCCAGCAGAAAGCTTTACTTTTTGTCTGCGATAAAGGTCCTTGAAGATGCCATGCTGTAAAGTTCCTGATAGCTGAAAGGTGAAGGGGGCTGGTGAGAAGAGGCCAGCGCAGCACGGAGAGCTGCAACTGCCTTGTGTGCAAAGGGGGCCCCTTGTTTCGTTCTGTATCTGCCTGCCTGTTTTTCTGGGGGGGGGGGGAAATAGGGGGAGGGAGTGTTGCAAGCACAGCAAACTGTAGCATTGCAGGGCTGCGAGGGAGGCACTCCGGGCAGAAATAGATGACCCTTAAAAAACACTTGGGACAGCATTAAAAATGTAAGCCCATCGTGGGCCATTTTGCATATTCATTTGTGATGGTTCTTCACCAGGTGTGTTTTTACTGTTGTGACACTTTTGGAATTGGTAATATTCGTTTGAGTCGTGCACTTTTAACCTAACTTACCCCGGAGCACTGCACTGTACTAGAAGGTTGCCACCATATGTGTCTATCACACTCGAGCCGTATATGTAGCTTACATCATTTGTCATATTCACTTCTGTTTATCAGCATTTTTTCTGGACTGCTGATGTCAGCTTTTTCTAGTAATATGAGGAATAACTGTCTCATGAAGAATGTGGTGGATATCATTTGGTAGTATATTTTTTCTTTGCACTGAAAACTAGGAGAAAGGATAATTTACTGATGTTAGAATTTACTTTTAACTTATTCTAAGCCAGAGTTTCTTCCTTTCGATCGCAGTATTGCATTGAAACGGCTGAATATTTGCTTTGTTCAGCTAGCATTTTCCAGTTCTAAAATAATGACAATGATGTGTCTCAAGAGAGCTGCAAATAAAATACGGATATCTAATTTTTGTTGTATTTTGTAATGAGTGTACTAAGAGGACTGTATAGCAGGCACTAGACAATGTAAGAGCCACTGATTCACCCAGCTGGTATCATTAGTAACTCTGTCAGTGAAGCTATTTTTGATGACTCAATATTCATAAAAGGGCAAAGTAGAGAAAACAGAATGTGATAAAGCTGGATTTGAAAGCCCCCATTATACAGCCAAGATAATAGTCACAACAGGGGCTCTGATCAGCTCACAAGACTAGTTGCAGGCTGCTCTGCTCAGATTTTGCGCTACAAAACCTCGGGAAACTGGGTCTGTGTTATTCTTCAAACATCAACCGCTAGATTAGCCAGATCTCTGCAGATTAGGCTTTGTTTTCTGGTTAGGAGGATAAACTGCTCCTTTGTCTGTAATAAAGCAGAACGAAATCTGCTGCAACTACAGCAAAGATTAGTGTCCTTTCTTATATGACTGGTTACACAGTGGATGCTACAAACCAAATAGAAATTGTCTCTAACCCGCTGCAAACTATTTTTTGCCACTTTTTATACAGTTTCACCAGGATGGTAGCCTGTGCCTCTTGCACTGGGGTGGTAGATAGCTCAGGCAGAACCACAGTGACTGCTTAAAAACAACACAAGCTTTAAAACAATGACTGTTTAAACTGACTTCAGTAGGTGTCAAGTGTCAGCCGCTTACAGGAGAATGGTGTTGGCTCTGCCTCTGAACTGACAGCATACACAAATCCCCAAGCCTTACACCACCCTTTGTGTTCAGCTGGCAAACCCCGTGGTCTGGGCTGGAGCTTCCAGGGAGCTTCTCATGTGCTGGTGCTGCTCCCTGGGACCTCTCCGAGGCTGCAGTGACTCGGTGGCTCTCACGGGGTTGTCTCCCAGTTCCCATAAGTTCAGCATCCAGCCTTTGTGAGGTCCAGGCTGAGGGTCTCTTGTTTTACACACAGATAAGTTATTAATCCTCGATCTAATACAATCATCAAGAAAGTCCAATTCATTGCAGTGGAATCTGTAGATAAGAGACCGGACAAAGTGATGAGTTCAGGTTGTGAGATGTGGAACTGCAGATAGTCCCACTGAAGCCACTGGGAATATTTACAGTGTTTAAAAAAATTTTTAAAATACATCTTTGAGAGACTGGAACCTCAAGACCAAAGTATACCTTCATTTATGCTTGTTCTTTGATGAAAGCAATTAGGCTTTCTACGCATAAACAAGTCAGAATTTGGCTCTAGGTAAGCAGAATGTTAGTTCAAAACTTTGCAAAGCAAAAAGCAGGTGTTAAGAGTCTGTATTTTTCCTGCGATGTCTTACAAAGCTGATGCTCTTAGTAGCACTATTCTTAGAAGTGTCTTATCATTCCCTAACAAAGGTTGCTCTCTTACATGTGCAGGAAACGAATATGAGATTAATTACCCAAGTGTAACTTTCTGTAAAAACAGAGAGCTTAATGCTAAATGCGGAGAATTCATTAGAAAGCAGAAGAAACTTCACTTGAGCAGGCAAATGCTCTAATAGCGATTCAGTAGCATGTGCAACGCTTTTCCGCCTGTCTGATACTTGAACCGTGAATCTACCACATCAGCCGATCTAAAGAGGCAGTTGTGCAAGGAGAGTATTTGATGTGTGTTCCCCACTTGGTTCCAGCTTTTCTCACCAGTTGGGGCTCTGTGGGCTTGAGGGGCACTGGGGAGCCCCCAAAGTTCTGGGGGAGCTGGGTATGTGCAGGGCTGACAGAGCTACCAAAACCTAGGAAGCGGTGAATGTGCAGGTGAAGTCTTCGTGCTCCAGAACAAAAATGCTGAGTTTCAGGCACAGTTTTACACTTAGCCCTATGGGGAGAAAACCTGGCCCCACTGGAGGTTTTTGTATTGTTATTAATGGGTCATGAGTATCAGCCTCTCTAGGAAATTAGATGTCGTGGGAGAATCTGCTTCAGGTTTGATGGGTTTCGCAGTGCCTTAGATTAGTGCTGGATACGTTCAACCAGGGAATTAGATTAGGCATTCAGAGCCACAAGGGGAAAATTGTTCATGTTTGTTAAAAAAAATTTAAAAATCAGAAGGCTCAGGATGGTGGTGTTCATGTATCCGAATTCTGTAATGTTAGCCTTGAACAACCAGCTTTTGATACTTTTCATGTAGAAATATATATGCTCACTGACTGATAATATTTGTTTTGTGTTTATCAAGGAGGGGGGAGGATGGTTTCATGGCCTAGAAAACCAAGGAATTACTACAGCCAGTGCAAGGAGTCACCGTGAGGAGAAAAGCACCATGGAAGAAGGCACAGAGGATGTGTGTCTAATGAAATGAGAGGCCTGTGCCATTGAGCAGACACATTGTTCACGTGCTGATAAGGAGAAGGAGATGGGATTTTTAACAGGCAGCTGTTTTCAACCCGTCCTCAAATCGCCTTCCTGTAGTTTGTCGCAGGTGTGAGGAGCAGCAGTGGTAGTTACCCAGCCTGCCCCCGGCTCTGCTGAACACCACGCCGTTTTTTACTTACCCTTAGTGTTAAGTTTTGTGGGTTTTCAATAGTAAAGGGCTACGTACAGATGCTCGCTTGTTGTGAGTCAGCGCAGCTCCATTTAAGTCAATGCTGCACAGCTGTACCCCAGCTGAAGAGCTATTTTTAATCTTCAGTACTATACGAATTGATGAGGGAAGACCACTTGCTCAAAAAAGGCAAGTTTCCCACTTTACTTGAGCGACTGGATTCTTCAAACATTATTGAAAATCAGAATTCCTTGTCAGCATCTCTAGAACAAGAGTCCAAAATGGACGGCGTGTTAGAAAATTTAGCCTTGCACTTCTTCCCACACTTCTTGGAGTGTCTGGCCTGGGAAGACAAATAGAGGTGTAAATTAATGTACTGGACTGCAAAAAGGTAGTGAAGCGGTGTCCGTTGCTGCTGTCTCTGCACGAGGGGCAGTAAGTACCGTCAGACGGGGACAGCAAGAAGCTGCAGACGGGTGTCTGACTGTTGGCGGGATCCGCCAGAACTCGGCCGCAGCACCCCACTGCCAGGGTTTTACAAGATAAGAGAATCTAGGCGACTTCTCCATTTTTAGCTGAAGTTCTGGTATTTACCAGGAGAACAAACGGGAAGTTACTGGCCGCTAAGAAGAAAAAGTAAAGTAGAATTATGGAAGAGTTTGCTCAAGTAATGGGAACAAGAGTCCCGCAGCAGTGCTGAGGGTGGGCGGCGTGCAGGGCGGCCTCTGCTGCAGCGCTGGGCTGGTGTCTGCAGAGGACACTGCCACCCTCCCCTAAAAAAAGTCCCCAAGAGCTGTGTGTGGTCGAGTACTTCTGCTGCTGCTCTGGGATGTGGGGGAAGTTTCTGCAAAATAACTATCTGAGAGAAATCTGAACTTAAATTTTTTGTCCCTAAGCCTTTTTATTTCCAAATGCTTCCTACAAAGCCTCGTCTCTTCAGCTCTGTCCCCTCTGAACAAAGAGTTACAGGCACCTTTCATACCCAACATCCCGAACTCTCACTGAAATAACTGCGTTTATTTACCCGATTTGTGCAGTTTATGTAAATCTAGTTCATAGCAAGGTGGGAATAGGAGTCCTCCGTGATGGAGAAAACTGACAAAACCTTTAAGCTTGTTCTAGTTGTAAGCTTTGTACCCATGTTTTTCCTGCAGTTACTTCGTTTTCAAACCCAGCGTATATTCTATCTGGCTTGTATAGGAAGGAAGAGCTCAATTTTGAGAAAATGAAGACTTTCATATAGGAGCTCCTGTGCTGCAGACTACGTGTCCCGTTTTCTGTGAAATCCTGAACAATTTGATCTCACTGGTAAAAAAAACAGCAGAAAATTTGTTTTAGGGAGGAGTTTCCATCATTTGCGTTAAACATTTGTGATTAGCTAAGTGCAAACCAAACCATTTTCCATCACTTAACTTTGTTTTGGTAGGTTAAGTATGATGTTTATTCTAGACGATCTTCTTACATTTTAACCATGTTTTGGTAGTTTAAATGCAATGTTTAATGAGATAGGCTGACTTCTAAGAAAAAAAATATTTCTAAAAAACACTGCTGTTCTTGGCAACCAGTGTATCAGAATGTTAAGCAGAATAATTTCCCTTGGACTATTTATTTGGGTGGAGCCATAATAGCCCCGAAGCCCCAATTTAATCTTTGGCTACATGTTTTCAGTGCGCAGGAATGTCCAGCTATTGGTTTCTATTCAAAACAGAAACCCGCAAGTTATCAGGTCTTTGCATTCAAAAATAGAGACTTAAAAAAAACATGCTAGGTTGAAACAGGGAAGGAAATGTTAACTTGAGTGGTAATTAAACTAGCGATGCAATCAAACATGTTTTAGAGGGAAAAGCATTGCAAGTAGTACTTGGTGAACTCTTATTGTAGCATGAAAACTATAATACGGATAAACACATTACTTCTACCAATAATGCGTTAAAATGCTATGAATGTGTATTATGCCCATTTAGTAGGTATTTAGAGAAAGAGACAAGTTTACTCCTATAATGTTACTCAGTAGAGAAACAGTTATTTTATTTGCTTTCTTGTCCTTTTCCTTGGAGTTGGAAATGAATTAGTAATGTGATAAGACAAGGAAAAAAAGCCATCTTTGAAATGAAATTTGCATGTCAAAACATCGCGTCCAGCCAGATAAAATAGATTTTCCTCTCTCTCATTTAAATGCTGAATATCTTTTTTTTTTTTCTTTACAGTTTCCTTCAGTTGTTTCAGTTTTTGTTGCATCAGGGAAAAAGGGAAAAAAAAAAAAAAAGAAAAACCACACACACACACTCCCCCCCAAAAAACCCCACAAACAACAAATACATAGCCATGCACAACTCAGTTTTAAAATCTGCTGCAACTTGGTATTTGTTAAAAATAAACCAAAACTGATGTCTAGTCGTCTTTGCAGAAAAATCCTCCCTCTCTGAGGCTAACTCCTTATTAGCTTTGTCACTGTTAGGATGAGACAACTGCTCTTAGAGGTTTTGTTATTCCCTTCCCTCCCCAGCCCAGAAACCCCACCTGACCCCTGCAGTCAAAACTGCTTTGTAGCTTCCACAAAAGCCCTGAAGAGCGCATTTCAGTTATTCAGTATCCTTTCCCACAGAGTGTTTTACAGAAAGGCAGTAAAATGTCATTATTAGTATGAATTTAAAAATACTTAAATGGAGGTGTTAATTTCAATGGAACTTAGATAGTCATCAGAAAGTTTTTTACTTGTTTTTGGCAATGCTTCTTAAAAGACAATATTTTCTGTAAGCCCTGTTAGTGACAATTATTATTCATTCTGGCTCCCAGGTCTCAGGGACCATGGGTTATGTGTTCATATTTCTGTTGGACGGAATAGTGGCCGTAACGGGACCCCTTCTAAATTTGCAACTTCTGTAATCTCAGCAGAGCGCGGAGTTTGCGAACAATCTGGTTTTGCATACCAGACTCACAGACTGTTTGTAGAAGTTCAAGGATTTTACAGTTGTGAAGCCATTTTTTCAAGCTGACATGAACGGGTTGCGCCAAGGAGAAGCCAATAGTTCGGAGCAAGCGTGAACGATGTTTTACTTGCAGACTTCACAAGCTGTGCAGTAAAACCACCGAGTTTAGAGAAGTCCTGAGTTTATAAACGCTGGGACAGCTGACAGTGTGTGCCTGCTGTAAAGCTGCGCTTCCAAGGTCTGGTGTCGATTCCACAGAAAAGCCACCGGCATTCAGAGGTGACTGACTGTGTGCTGATAAAATCGCTGTGAGATGAGGAGATGCCAGCTGAGTTTACAGTAGAAATGAAGAAACAGTTTCATAAGAAGTCATACACTGCTTCGTGAAGTGCTCGCTGCTATTCCAGCTACTACATCTGCGTTGTTTACTAATATTTACAGTGGAAGCTATGCAAGCTTGAGAAGTTTTATTTTTAATAAGTTCAGCACTTTGAACCCATCCTAAGAAAATTATTGAGTTCTCACTGAGGCCTTCAGTTTAAAAATAAGAAGCACTTGAGTAGCTCAGGGAATTGCTTTTTGAGATACTTAGGTGCGTTGCTCTCAGCGAGACAGGATTTGCAAAGTGTTTTCGCTGGGTGCTCCTCTGACTCCAGGCCTGTTTTTACAGGTCTTCACTGGCTAACTTGCCCTGTACAACCATGGGACTGGGACTGTCAGCTGAAAATGGGGCTGTTACCCCAACTTCACTTTGTGCTTTTTACAATGTTCCTTTTTGAGAGGTGACTCTGAGCATCCTATCACCCTTGAGCTATGGCTTATAAAATAAGGGTTAACTGGGTTTGAAAAGTGAGGAAAAAACACCAGATGAATCCCGTCATTATTTCAGTATCCTCCCCAAACTCCTGCTTTTGTCTGTGCTGAACCTGAGAAATACTCAAGCTGAAACATCATTAAGACGAACAGACAGGTTGGGGACAGTCTGACTGGCACAGCAAGAACCGGCTTCGTGACGGTGACACTGCTTTGGTTCCCCCGTGCATCCCTCTCCGTTGGGTTTGCACACTGGAAACCTAAGAATACTGGCTTGTAAAGGGAAAAACAGCAGCATTTTTTGACATATTACTAGACTGCAATGCTTTCAGTTTTCCTATGAAAAATATGTTACTTTTCTTTTTTTTCAACTTCACAACTGAAAGTACTGTTGCTATGTTACTGTAATGGTGTGTAGGCTGCTAAATAAATAGAGGGAGTTTAGCCCATGCCAGAAATAGAAAGCCAGGTCAGAGGTGACATTTGGGACATGTTGAGAAAAAAAAAAAAAAAAAGAGAATATATAATTATTTCTTTCCTTCCTATCATTCTCTTCAGTCTCATTAACCCCAGACTGCTTAGAAGGAAATTACAACAGAATTTCTGGACGTGTAAAAGTACTAAAAATTGATAGCTTTGGCATTCCACTAAGTCTTCTGTCTTTGTTTTTTGCAAGATGAAGTTTGCAAGCGAAACTGGTAGAACGGTGGCTCCTGACGCACTGGTGAGTTGGATAGCTGCTGAGGGCTGTTGAAGGGCACAGGGAACTGGTGAACATTCACTCCACTCGTGTCAGCTAATCTAGCAGATTTGTAATTAATCTGGAAAATCTGAAACATACATGTTCACTTGTGAACAAATTATGAATGCGACACAGTAGGAGGCATCTGATTTCTTTGTGAATTAGGGAAGAAGCCCACAACCATAACCTAAACCAGTTCAGTGCATGCAATCCCATTACAGATTTCTTTGTGGTATTTCTCTAGTTCCACAAATCCGTTACTTTCCTACAAAGAACCAATGCAAATGTGCCCTCTACTCAAGAGACCTTTGGATCTGATGCACTCCAGAAAATCCCACATTTACCATAAAACTTATAGAAGATAATTAAATTAGAGGGTACAACAAGAGCCAATGATGCTAAGTAAAGATATTCTTGTTCCTAAATTTCAAGAGTTTTTAAATGATCTTTTTTTTTTTAGCACTCTTTGAATGGAGGGCTGGAATTTGAATGGCTAGGAGTATTTCCTAACATGATAGATATGAGTAGCAGATTTTTAAAGAAACTTTCCTAATTTTCAGCCACAAGCCAACCTCTAGTGCCGTAGACCTTGAGATATGTTCATAGAATGTCTGAGGTTGTGTGTCAGAAAATGAACGAGTAGTTCAGGATCCATCAGGGTTGTTTATTTACTTACATTAGGAGTTTGCTATTGCTACAGTTGCAGACATTTCTTGTTTTCTATCACAACCAGTATTCAGCCTTAGACTGAAGGAGGGCGTGTTAGAGGCTTTCTTGTGGACTTCAGACCCTCGTTTGGGCTCTGTCAAATCCTTTACCTTTGCCAGAGACTGCATTTATCTCAGACCGTTAAGAGCAATTATCATGATTTATCTGTCTTTGGAGTGAATAAGATTTTACCAGACGTTTTCTACACAGAAGTCCCCAGCCACGAGAGCTGCAGCCTCCAGCATGTCCCCTCCAGGGCTTTGTTGCCCATGCTCAGTAAATTGCCCGGTTTCAACCAGCAGCAGCAGCATTGCTAAATGGAAAGGAGGATGAATTATATCCTCTGCAGTTCTGTTATGTTATACTTCTAAAGGACCTATTTGTCTTTCGTTATGTTTCCAGGTCCTTTGTGCTTGAAATGATCCTCTAAACTTTATAAGTAAACTTGGTTTGGTGACTGGTGAATTAAAGCTGTTCACCCATTAGAGTATTCCGAGTGGGCTGCAGTGGGTTCGCGTGTGGTCTTTGTTGAGGTGAACAGCTTGGTTGTTCAAACTGAGTGAAATTACATGGAGGCAGAAGATGGCAGACACGGCCAGGTTCCAGATATGCTCTAGTTAGCCAGGTGAAGATTAAGCATCTTTACACTGCTGCTTTAAATCCCTAAGGACTCCCCTCACCGAGGCACTTACCTTGTCGTGGGTTCAGAGATGCTTTAGTGGAACTTGCCTTTGACGATGGGCGACACAAGGTGGGGAGGCGAAGAGCCGGAGTGAGCTTGCGCGGAGCGGCAGCCGTGCCGTCTTTCCAGAGCACGGTGATGGAGAGGGACAGGCCCAGAGAGGCACCTCGGTGACATGTCTCAGGGACGTTTTCAAGCAAATGATTTGCATGTAGTTTAGCAACCTGAGCAAAGTGAAGATTTCAGCAGTGGCAGCCCTAATTCTCATATACTCAGAACTTACTTTGCACCCGCAGGCAGGTTTCAGTTTGACTCGGTCCTCAGGTTTACTGGATTTGGAAATGGAACTGGGATCTCTGTATGAGCATATTGGTGTAGACTTTAGTTCAGAGATGGTGGGGTTTTTTGTAAGAAAGCAACTCTTTTATGTGCCATCTCTATGTAGGGATAGAAGATAAGGAGCAGAGGAAAGCACTCAGATGTAAGACCTTGTGCTATTGATGGTCTTAAGGCCTACGATCATTTTGTTGCCGGGCAGCTGGTCACTTCTGGCTTGCACCTAGGGTTGCTGTGCTTAAGGAACCTGCTCTGATCTGAAACATGGTCATGTACAATCACTCCAGATCTAGTTCATGGTGCCAGTTTAGGGCAGGATCTTCATGGTTCCTTGCTGGGACTGGCAAGAAAAGGCATATGACCCCACACAGCAACAGCAGCAAGTAAGTGTGGTGATGTAGCACAACTGAGTTTATACTATTAGGCAGAAAACTTTTCCAGAATAAAATGCACCCATAATGGACAGAAAGGCCAAGTAACATTTGCTTTAATAAGCTGATGGAATTGGGTGGGTGTGCAATCAAACCTGAAGGTTAGATCTGAAGCTTTCACTTGCGTTTATCAGTTTGCACAAGTCTGCTTGGAATTCCTCTTTGTCTTCTCTGAAAAGGTTTCAGATATAAAGTACTTAGACTTATCAGAAAAAAAATATCCTGAAATGAAAATGGCACCTCATGTTCTCTAGCAATACAGGAGCTTAAGGAGAAACCAGAAGCCAAAAACTGCGGTCTCAAATTGTAACCCCTTATGACCATATTTATGGGGAACACTTAAGTAATCTGAGCAGTTTCCCCTACATATTCCTTACTACCAACAGCCTTAGGACTGGTGATATCTTGTCTTCATTAAACACTGAACTTGAATATCAGATTTGAGCTTCAGGGTTTCCTCTTTAGCTTTTCTGTCAATTGCCCGGATGCAGATCAAGCACAGAGCCATGGTCCTCAGCAACAAAGGAACGGGGAGAGAAAAGCGGAGAGGAGGATTCTGCCTCCGGATGGAACACCCCAAATCTGCCATTATCAGAGCTCTTGGTAGCTCCGGTGTAACTGGGAGAGGCAATATGTGATATGGGAACTGCAGCATTTATCAGCTTCTAATTGGAAACTGAAGACGATGAATGAATAAGAATACATTAAAATGTACAATTTCACTTTGTTTTGTGTAACATCTTTTGCACAAAACTTTCTACTGAAAGAGATTACAGCCAGATAGAATTATGGTGAAAAATAAAAGCAGGGTTGCAGAGAAATTGGTAACTTCTTAAAAAGAGTAAACTGTCACTGAAAGATCTCACTTTCTATTTGAGAGATAAAATCTATGCATGGTGCAGCCATTTTTGCTTTGCCTGGTGTAAGATTTGCATGACTCACAGCCAGCAGCCTGCTGAGGACCTAGAAATACGTGATACAAAAGCAGATGCTGGCTGCTGGCCGCTGGCTGGGGAATTCCTGTACCACGTTTGAAATGATGATCCTGTTTGATGGGGCAAAACACAGAGTGCGAGGCAAGTGGTGATGATGATGTTTCTCCCCTAGGTAAGGTTATTAATCTGAAGGGTGAGAGACAGTCTGAAGGCTGCTAAACACCTACTATCATCGTAGCAGTCGCTCCCAGATGGTGAGGGTGGGTGATGTAATGGATCAAGCAGGAGGAGAAAGTTTTCAAATGGGAGTGTGTGAAATCTGAAAGGCTGCACGTTGGAACGAGGAGTCGCGGTCCCGGTTGGAACGAGGAGTCGCGGTCCCGGTTGGAATGAAGAGTTGCAGTCCTGGTTGGAGTACGCGGGCAGCTGAGCAGCTGGCCCAGCAGCTGAGGCGCTGTGCACCGCGGGAGGTGCGAGAACAGGAGGGTCACGGCGAGGCTCCCCACGGAAACGCAGCCCTGCCCTGGGCACGGGATGGGGCAGCACCAGATGCCGTGTTCCTGACTCCCGCTGGGCCCTCTGTCCCCCGTCAGAGCGCTGTGCTGCCTTGCACACCGAGCTTTCCGCAACCGCATTTCATATTGCTGGTGTGCATTACAGCGATTTCCTCCCGCGTGCTTTGCCTTCCCTCCCATCCCCAGAAGCGCAGGTCCTTGCCCGTCCCACTAACACCGATGTGACATCTCTAACTTCTCCCCCTGCCCAGGCTGTGGCTCTCAGGCTGAGCGGGCACGTCTCTCGGGGTGGAAAACCTTCCACTTTGGGCCACAGAGCAGCCTCACTAGGATGTTTTGGGCTTACTGCCTACAATTCCAGTTGCTCCAGCAGTGAAGTCCAGTGGCCAGAGGGATTTCATGTGTGCCATATGTGGCTTCCACCTTCCCTAATAACTGCAGCCCTGTATGAATTTTAGGGAAAAACTTCAGAAAATCTCTAAAAATCCATGCTTTGTTTAAGAATTACCAGTTTGCATCCGACTTTCTCCAGGGGATCTGTTTTGCTGCCTACTATTTGTGAGGCTTCAGGGCTCCCTTTGCAAATCACCTATGCAATAATAGCTGGATCCTGGAAAAAGCATCTTTACCACTAATAACTTAAAGTAGCTATTTCCACCTCACAGTCACATTGTGCTGCCGCTCAGCATAACGGTGTAAGTAGCTTTTTTTTTTTTTTCCGCTGGTTTCCTAACAAACCTCTGCTAATCCAGAGCAATATATTTGTATGAGGAATCCAAATAATCCAGGTTTTGTGATACAGCAAAAATCTGTCTCACTAACCAGTTTACATGTAACATTGATAAAATGACTACCACTCAGCTTTCTCAAGAAGCTCCATTTCCAGTGCAATCTACGGGAAAGTTACACAGGTGTATAATTATGCATGAATTCAAATCACTATAATTACACTGATAAACATCTTCTCAGATGTTCCTGGGATGAGTGACATCTTTTTATCTTAAACTGCTTCTGAAGCAATATAAGCTTAACTGAGAAAAATGTTCCTTTTTCCAGTATCAGAGTGTTCCCATGGCGCTCTTATGGCAGCAGGTACATGGCAGCCCAGCTACGCTAGTAAAACTGCAGAGGAGCCCTTAGGTTCAAGCAGCAAGGACATACGCAGTGGTAATCCCTGCTTTCCCGTATGCTATCCTGTCAGGTTTGTTTTATCACACTGCAGTTTTAAAAGCATAGTTCGGGTTTTGTGCCTCCTTCGTCCTTGGTAGATTTACTTGAATTGTGAACAAAGAGATTCTTTAATCCCTCCTGTTTTGGTTACAGTGCTCTGGAGCCGGCAGGGACAAGCAAAGGCACTGAGCTCATCCGAGGGCAGACTGTCGTGTCCAGCACAGGTTGGCCCACTGGGACGGCAGCAATTCCGTGAGCCCCCGATGAAGGTTGTTTGGACCAGGTGGTAGACTAGGATGCATGGCTGAGGATATTTCACTATTGGACCTTTGGAGTGTGTTTAGCAAGGAGAATGTTCTGATCTTCCATAATTAAATTCTGGATGTACATCAGCCAAACAATTATAAATCCAGGTCTATGAAATAAAACTTTCTGGAGTGTCTCTCAGCATAAGGACTGTGAGTCTAAGTGGAAGCTTTTATGTTAGTGAAGGAAAAGTTAAACATCAGCATCTACCTTATTGTCAAGAAGCAGAAGTATGTTAAAAACTATGTTATGCTGGCTCATATTTTTTCTACATACATTTTTTGTGCATTGTACATGCTTACAGTAGAACAGTTAAATAGGAAGTATTGCAATCTACTATGATTTTTACATAACTTTTTTATAACATACTTGTGCAATAGAGTAGTTAGAATGCAGTTGTCAAACCATGTTTTTTCCATGCTTGAACATTAGTGGCCATCTGCAAAACTGCATGCTGTCTATATTCAGTGAATTGGCTGAACAAGGAAGTTGCCTCCAAGGAGACGAAAATTAGCTTCACGTCTTTGCGCGAGTTGACTTTCGCCAGGAAGAAACATAAAGAGGACAAAAAAATCTTGTTTGCCACCATTCCTCCTTGGCGATGGTGTCAGCACCGAGGTGCTCAGGGACCCCATCCGCAGCCACCTGACTTGTCCAGGGACTGTCCTCACATAGCAATGGTGACAACAGGCCTGATGCGCTTCTGGTAAAGACACTGGAGGAGCCTCCAGAGCAGCAGAGAGAAATGCCCAAGTGCTGCAAAAACCCCTAACACTTTGCAGGAAAGTATTGTCAGAAGCACTGACCACTTCTGGCACAGGCCCTGCCATTGCAGATCCCTTTCTGCCGGTAGCACTTATAACTGTAGCATAGCAACTTATTTGAAAAGCTGTGGCTGAAACGACCAGTTATCACTCTGCTCGTGCAGGGTGTTGCCTCTCCTCTTCCCAGTAAAAACGCTGAGCAGCAAACGGGGTCTGTTCTGGGAACGGCTATGGGCGCTCTCGTTAGTCAGCAGATACCGGAGCCCCAGGGCCGGCAGCAGCGGGGAACGGGGAGGGGGGACACGTCCAACACCTGTTGGTAATCCGGTTATTAGAAAGAAACGTTGACTTGACAAACTTCTAACCAAAAACCTGTTATGTCTGATGCTCAGCTCCTAAGGTCAGGGGTATAGCTGATAAGGCTGAGAACAGCTCAGCTGAGTGGAAAGAAGAGCTGAACTATCCACATGGTTGTTTAGCTTCACGAGGTGTTGGCAGCTTTGACCCGTGTTCTTTTGAAACCCATGTCTGACTGTGTTATATATTTGGCTTACTATTATTCCTGGATTTTCTCAGCTTTTTGGTGGAAATGTCGTTAGTTACTAATTTAGTTCAGTGAAATAAGAAAGAGTCTAACTGTGTATGTGTAGTGCGTTTAGTGGTTTCAATCTGTAGCTTATGATTGCTCTTTCCTGAATATGACGCTGTTGGGAAAATTTTTAGTTTCACATCGTCAAGCCATTAATTAATCGAGGACCAAACCAGAGGCAGAGCACTGTGGAGAGGATTCTTAAGTACCGAAAGTCACTGACAGTGAAACCTGTGTGGAAGCGGTGCCCGGCTGCAGGGAGCTCGCCTTCCAGTCACACGTTCCCCTGGCTGCAAAGGCAGCGCTGCTGCTTTTCCCCTGCGCAAGGACGAGGCGCAGCCGCTGAACCACCGTGGATCCGCGCTCCGCTGTGCCTGGCACACCAAACTCCAGAGCAGGACCGAGGCAGCGGCTTCGTGGTGTGGGGATGCAAGACCCACACGCAAAAAGCCCAAAAGTCTTGTGCTCGGTGCAGCCCAAGGCTTGAAGGTCTCTTCAGAGGCCTCTGGCTTTGCTGCTGTTGATATATCCAGCCAGGCCCGGCTCTCCCGCGTTCTTCCTTCCCGCATCCATACAAGTGCTTCCTGGCCTCCTTGGGGAGCTGTGACCTGTGCTAGCCCGCAGAAAACCGAAGTAGCCACGAGCTTAGGAAACAGCAAACAGACAGAAAGACCTCTCATTGCTCTTTCTCTCCCTTGAACTGCAGCTTTAATCACACGTTGCAAACCAGGTTGTGGAGGGGGGTTGTTCTGCCCGTGATGGGGTTGTTCTGCCCGTGAGCAGGGCTGTGGTCCTGGAGCTGGAGAGGAGCAGAGCTGCCTCTCTGGGAAGGTGTTTCTAACAGAGCGCATGGCATCTGTCACGTAACACCGGGACACAACGGCGTTTCTAACGCTGAGCTGCGGCAATTTGTGAAGTGAAATTTATCGTAGGTATATGTCATGGCTTTTTATTGAAATGTGGATTAGAAAGTATGTGTAGCAACAGTCTATTTCTAAAAAACATTGGTTCTTTACCGCAAAAGAATTAAAGTGAAAATATCTTGGAAAACAATAAAACAAGGAGTGCTATAGCACTGGCTCTGCAAAAATACAAAAAAATAATACTGAATGCCAGAAATGGCATGGGGAGAGGGCATAGGATTATTTTAGTGCTTCATTCACCTTCAGTTTCAAATTCTCGAGTTCCCCTTTTAGCTGTCAAATAGGAATGAACACAGAACCAGCTGTGGAGAAGGAGTCTTGGATTAAACGAATGCAAAATCCTAATCCATCTGATTTTCAAGGCAATTTCATTATTCTGCTTAATTTTAATAAGAATTGAAATAAACTGTAATGGACAGGAGGCTCAGGTTACAGGAGCAAAATTAGCATTCAAGGAGGTGGGCAAAGATGTCCTTTGGCATATTTAAAATACCAGCAGGATAGTCTTCTAATGCATGTATTGAAAGATGAGTACCCAAGTATCCTCACATTCCTAGATAGCCTTAAAACTCTGTCTTCATTTTTTTCAATAAATCGTTGTGTAAATTTGGTATATTGTAACTTCATGACAGTAGCAATGCAATAATATTAGTAAGCACTGTAGTTCTCAACTTTCATTAAGTAATAAGAAAGTCACAGAATAAAATGTAAACATATTTGATGGGTTTAAAAAAAATTGAATACAAAAAATCAGTAAGACCAGAAGCTCTGTAAGTGCCAAATTATTGTTGCAGAAGTATTCGTTTTATCTGTGGGCCATGATTTCCAAGAAACGAGTGAAATATGTAAACACTTCCAAGCATTTGTCCCTTTGGGCACAGGGTGTGTTCAACAACAACAACAAAAAATACCTCATGGACAGAAAAGAATTGTTGGCCAGAGCATTTTAGACAGAAGCCAGTAACATCTGACTTGGTGAAAAAGCAAGAAGAAGAAACTTGCGAATGGTTTTAGCATCCGATTCATGGAAGTTCTCCATTCAACTGAGTTTTAAATTGAAGTCTCTTTCAAGTTTAAAGAAATAAACTGGAAACCTTTTTCTGTAGTAGAATTCGAAGCAGGAGATGGTTGTGGTAATTACTGGCAAGCAAACAGTAAATACTGTGAGAGGTGAAAACCACAGAGCTGGAAATCATGCCTCTGCTAAGCTGGGTCAGATTCTGTGCTTGATTACACTGCATGAATAAATGATTGGAAGACATGTTTCAAGGTCTTTTTTCAGAAGTGAAAAAAATAATGCAAATTCTTGTTTTTGCAGAGCAGGGTAGAAATACGCAGGGGAGCATGGCACCATTAGTTTGCTGCATTATCAGTTTAGAGGTTCCCTTTTGAGTATTAAAGGTACAAACAGCCCCTTGCTCCCAGGCTAGATAGTGAGATCTGTAAGATTGTGTAAGCATCTAAATCCATTTTGTTTCCTGTGTCAGCTCTTTGATGTTGTTTTGATCCCACAATAAAAAGTAAACCGGTATATCAAAGATAGACTGAGAATCCATGCTGATAGTGTGAATGAAAACCAGCAGCACCCAGTCTTCTGTTGATACAAACATTAAATAAAGACACTAGGACTGTTTCATCTAAAACAAGAAGCACATTGTAATGTCATAAAAATCAGTAAGGTTGCTGCTTCTTTAAAATCTCCTGGAACCCAGCTGAGCAAATACTGTAACTTTTGGAGCTGCCTGCTGGCAATAGTAATGCTTCATGTTTCACCTCAAGTCTTCATCTGTCCGATTTCTGCTCTGATTGCACTCAAAAATAGCTATGGCAGTGCCACAGCAAGGATCCAGGTCAGAGCAAAATCCTTTGAGTTCCACCTGCCATAGACCAAGACCATCAGAAACCACACATTCCAGGCAGCGTTGAGTGCAAAACCAGAAAGTGGCTGAGGCTTTTCTGTCGGTTGCAATCCGTGACATTTCCCCAACTAAGTCCAGTTTGCTGGGCAAGGAGTTGGGTTGTAAAAATCTCCCTTGCCTTCTTCGGAAGTTTTTTCGGTTTTCTTCCACATCTTACAGTCACTCCATCAGCTCTCTGGAAATACCACTTTTCAGCATATTTCTATAGGTTGAGACATCACATTGTATCAGTGTCCCGCTTTTGGCTTGGTTAGAGTTAATTTTCTTCCTAGCAGCTGTTATAGTGTTGTGTTTTGGATTTAGGAGGAGAATAACGTTGATAGTGCACTGATGATTGAGTTGTTGCTGAGCAGTGCTTATGCTAAGTCAAGGACTTTTCAGCTTCCCCTGCTCTGCCAGCGAGGGGGTGCACAAGGAGCTGGGAGGGGACACAGCCAGGACAGCTGACCCAAACTGCCCAAAGGGACGTTCCATACCATACAAACTCATGCTCAGTATATAGACTGGTGAGAGTTGGCTAGGGGGCTGGCTTGCTGCTTGGGGACAGGCTGGGCATCGGTCAACACATGGTGAGCGATTGCACTATCCATCACTTCTTTTGCATAGTTTATTATTATTTTCATCACATCATCATCATCATCATCTTCCATTGCCATCCTATTTAACTGTCTTTATCTCAAGCCACGAGTTTTACCTTTTTTTTCGATTCTCCTCCCCATCCCACCGCAGGGGGAGGAGGAGCGAGCGAGCGGCTGCCTGGGGCTTGTTGCCAGCTGGGGTTAAACCACAACAATCACTTATCTTTGTCACGCACGGTGCGCGTGGTTTTTGTAGGTGGCTGATTATTCTTGTGACCTGCCGAAATCAGAAAAGGAATTTTTCCCCTTGTTCCACTAAGGCCAGGGTGCCATTCGTCATCTTCTAGTGTGGTGCTGTTTTCTTCCTCTGTGGTCTTCCCTCTAAATCGGAGTCTTTGGGAGCAGTAGAGGCACTTCCCTTAGCATACCCCTGGAAGACGGATCCCTGGCATTTTGCACAGGCTTCCGACATAAAGATCAAGACAGCATCGCCATATGATTGTTCCCGGGCTTTATAAACTATTTTAAAAAATATTTTCTACTTAGGGAAGGCTTTTCTATCTGCAGCAGGATTAGATCAATCATTCCACTTTCTCACAAGTTCGCGTGTATGTTTGTCTCTTACCGTCTCTCTCCGCCTCCTAAAAATATCAGCACCGTTCCAAGCGACCTGCATCTGTGCTACAGCCATACTTACTCTTCGGTTGAAAAATGTCCATAAACTTATGTTTTAGAATCCACTTACTGCTGGCTGATTTAGCAATGTTTGCTTTACAAATCTTTGTCCTGACCAGGGGGTATTTTACCTCCCAGTTGGCTTCATTTGAAGCTAGCAGTTAGAGCAAATGTTTTAGTAATTGCATTGACACCACACACTGTGGTTGGGTTACTGCCTGCAGCATACATGTTACTTTTTACACTGCATCCTAACAAGTCTCATTTACAAACTGCTTCTCTGGAAAACACGGTAAGAAAGAGTCATAAGTGAAGGAGAAGAGTAGGAGTAACTCCGCATTCAGATCTAAATTTGTGTCAAGTGTGGGATGAAATTTAAAATAAGAAAAGATAATAGTTGGGGTTCTGTTGTTTCTTTCCACCTCTTTGAAAAGTAATTTTTGATCGTAATCTTTACCTCTTCAAAAATGTAAATTCAAGTGATGGACCTTTGCTAAAGTGTTTCGTGAGTTAAAATTAACCTTGAAAGTTAGCAGGAGGTGTTACTTGTTCTGCGTTTATTTCTACTTTATTTTTTCACATCTGACCAGAAATGGGTAGCATGCAAATGACTCTTTGTGGTTTAAACAAATAAGCCATGAAGTCTAAAAAAGGAAAGCACTTACTGCTTTCTGTGTACAACCACTGCTTTCAGATGTCTCTTTTCTATCTGCTAACGCCTGTGACTATGGCTGCATTTTTGCTCAAAAATGATCTGTGTTGTGGGGTAGGAGGGGTCAGAGGGAGGGATTTTACTAGTTTGGTTTTCTCCTTGAAGGGAACTCTGCAGCATCCCTGGGAATCAGCAAGGACCTGGGGAAGGGCACAAGCAGGAACCTCGTCTTTCCCTACAGAACGTGAAAGATTTGTTATTCACAATGTCAGTTCATCCGCCGTAGGAAGCTGTAGAGGTTTCAAACACAGTGCCCATCCCTGAATTCCCCTGACAACGTCCGTGGTTTTACAGGCGTCCTCCCAACTCGCTGTTCTCTGCGCTGTTGCTGTGTGCAACACCCAGACAACAAGGGCAACACCTTAAAAGAAAATCTCTCTTCTCGTTCAGAGCCGCCCTTTTGGGGTATCATGTGCAAGAGTTGTCTCGACCTCCGCAGGACACAGTTTCTCTCCTCCGCGCAACTCTGGCTTTAAGTCTGTAGACAGCACTTCGCATTGGCGTGTTTTACTGAAAGCAAGAAGAAAACAATTTAATTCTATTTTTTCCTGTTCCTCTTTAATCTATTAGTTTATTTTTGTCAACTTTGAGCTTTTGGATTTAATTTAGCTCAGATCATTTTCAGTTAAGGTGAGGCACATGGCTTTAGCGAACTGTGCACTCTCACCAAGGCAGTTGTGCTGCTCCTGTTCGACATTTTCCTGGTCCTTGCTCTGCTGAAAGGTTTGACGCTTGCAGACTGGTGGGTTTTTTCTGGTGGTTTATTAGTCAATCATAAAGGTCTTATCTACTGTATTCTCATCTATTTTATTTACTGCACTCTAGTTCAGCAACATTTCTTTATCGAGAATAAATAAAACAGAAACACAACAGAAGGATCAATAACCATTCTCTTTGTTTAAAATAAATGTTATCCTCTATATTCAGAGCTGTTAGGCATCCTTTGCGCTTCTACAGGTCTCCTGAGATTGGATCAGACATTTATATAATTAAGAGTTAAGCATTCTAAAATTCAAACTGCTTTGTTCTTCATTTGTGATGAGTCTGGTTTCTCACAATGCATTTCAGCCTTCAGTTTACATACTTGGAAAGTGTTTGGTTAGTAAGCTGCCTTTCTTTATAATACAGTAAAAAATCAAAATCTGTGGTAAATTTTGACTTTTTCAGAAAGCGAGAAGAACTGAAGAAACGCATTGTGCTGAAGCAGCAACACAATGAAGTCTTGCATAAGGAAATGTCTTTTGGTTAAGATAAACGCTAGAGGTTTTGAGACACAAGGTAATTAATTTGAGTGCATTCTGGCTTCTTCTAGAAGAGCCTACCCCTTCTAACTTGAAGTTTCTAATTACTGACACAGCTGATAGCGAACGGACCGCTGCTGCAGGGAGAGGAAGACTGCAAGTGGAAAGGAGGTCTAGAGCTTGAGCAAAATCTTTCCCGGAACTTAAGAAAATAATAGTGAGAAACCCTCTCTTTATGAGCTTTCTGAAACATTCGGGTTATGAATACACAGAAGAAGAAAGACCAGTTCACAACATTCCTACAGTCCATTAGCCTCAAGTGGATTTACAATGCGTGTCTGACGATATTGTGGCCGGGGGCTGCCTGTTACCAAGGGAGCTGTGCAGAACCCCCCCCCAGCATCTCCCTGGAAGGGCTGAGGTCTGACAGCGTCTGCGCTGAGCTGCTCTGGGCTGAGCACCTTCTAGGTAGCTGGGAAATGTACTGCCTTGTTGTCCAGACTTAAATTTCTTTTCATAACTATAGGTGAAAAATAAGTGTGTGATTCAGAGTTTGGCTTTAGCTGACCCGTGGGTCGAGCTGCTGTTGTTTGTTGTTGTAATTTCTATAGTTACACTGGAAGCTCTCTGGGCATTTAGGTATTTTGACTGCCGAAAGCCAGAAATAACTAGTTGGAATAAAAGTGTTAATAGTCTGCTGGCTGAGTGTGAGTCATAGCCACAGTGGCCTTTGAGACAAAGAGAGATTGCTCCCAGCACAGCCGTGGAGAGAGCCCTTCCTCTGTGCAGCCTTGCGCACTGATTGCAGGTCAAATTTAAACTTCCTTACTCGGAGCACCAACAGCTCTTCTATCTGTACAGTCCGAGCTCCCATACCCCAAGATCCCTGTATCGTAGAATCATAGAATTAGAAAATAATTTATGTTGGAAAAGACCTTTAAGATCATCGAGTGTAACCGTTAGCCTAAGACTGCCAAGTCCACCGTTAAACCAAGTCCCTAAGTGCAACATCTACGTGTCTTTTATCACCTCCAGGGGTGGCGACTCATCCACTCCCAAAGAAGCACCGAAGGCACCATTGCCTTGTGCTCACTGCTGAACCCCAGGAGGCTTCTTCCCAGGACCCTCCCAGGCAGGGAGGGGTTAATCGCACCTGCTGGTTTTGCATGGCCCACTTGCAAGTCAAAATTAGTGGGCATCCAACATTCAACACCTAAAAAGTTTTCCGTGTGCCTCTCATGCACACATTCATGTGTGGTACTTACTTGCCTCTCCATGGTGCACGGCTTTTCCATTAGAAGAGGAAGTGTCCTCTCAGTTTCATGCTGTCCACAATGTGTATGTTTCAAAGACGTGCCATAAAATAGCATTTTTCAGAAAGAAAACCTTCAGTGTCTTTGAAGTGAGAAGATGGTTAAATAGGAGTACATCACTTAGCTGGAGTCAAGATTCTCACTTTGTCGTGCCAAGCACTGTTCAGACTTTGAGCAGTGAAAACAGCAGGGAAACTTGGACTATAGCCCCCAAAAATGCAGGCTCAATTCCTTAAAGTATTTTAGTTTAAATGAGGTCAATGACTATTCCTGAGCTTGCTGTGAAGTGTGGGTCCCAGTACCTACTGGAACTGGGATCTAAACTTGGAGGGCAAATGATTTGGTTGTAAATGATTCGGCTTTTTTTGGTACCTTCAGGAGCCACCGTTCAACAGAAGAGTTTATGTCAGGTTGAATTTGGGAGGTTAAATACTGCACTTAGGCTTTTAGATTTGAGAGGTAGGGTCTTTTCTAATTGTGCTAACCATGCGGAAGCCTCGGGATCAAAGTGCTCTACAGTTTTTGTTTGTTTGCGCTGTGCTCAAAGAGCCCTTATCTCACATCACTTTTTGTGGGGTTCAGCTAGCAAAACCAGCGACTGTGAACTTCACGCTTCTGCTTACAGCTCCTGGCACGATCGCTGCTCTGTAGATAGAGCAGATCGTGTTGAGTTTTGTTGTCAATGTGAAGATGCAGCCCCAGGGGCTGTGGCATGACAGCGGCACAGCTTCATGCTCTGTGGGCAAGCCTGGAACTAGGTCAAACAACAAAAAGCAAATAATTGTTGAATTGTTAGAAGATGTGTGTCTTCCGGCGTGGGGCAGAGGGCTCTCAGCTCTATAGCCAACCTGCAGAACGTTTTTTGCAAAGAATTCCAGGAACTTCATGAGAATGCACGTAGCATTCAGGATAATCTAATGTTTTTGCTGACATGAGATTTGTCTGTTGCCATGAGAGAGCATCTCGATGCGGAAGGACCGCACAGTGCCGTGGTGAGGGTGCCTATCGGGGTGTGTGTCACAGTGCCATGGTGAGGGTGCCCGTCTGGGTGTGTGTCACAGTGCCATGGTGTGGGTGCCTATCGGGATTTGTGTCACAGTGCCATGGTGTGGGTGCCTATCGGGGTGTGTGTCACAGTGCCATGGTGTGGGTGCCTATCGGGGTGTGTGTCACAGTGCCATGGCGTGGGTGCCCGTCTGGGTTTGTGTCACAGCGTGACATGCCCGTCTGGGTTTGTGCCAGAGCCCCGAGAGCTTTGGATAGAAAAATAAAGAAATTCTGGGATGTTTCATGATGAGGAGCAAAACCATGCAGAGAAAGAGCTGACGTCTAGAGCAAATCTAACAGGCTCTCTCTTCTGGGGCTTTGTTTTTCTGGTATAGCAGAGAAACAGGCTACGTCTACAGGGAACTGAGCTGCAGTGTTTTGCATCTTTTTTTGGTGTTTATTTTGGGACTTTGTTGTTGGTTTTGGTGTGGTAAGACTGCTCTCACACCTACACACTGAATTATGTTACGCCTAGACAGACACCCTCATCACTGGCCTGCTTTGCACTTGCTCACCAAACTGTGAACTATTACATATACACCATGACCTGACCTTTTTAATGGTAAAGTGATATCAGGTGTATTTGCATATTTGTTCTTAAATAAAATTCTAGATGTGTCTGAATTGTGGATATAAACACCAGCTCGGGGTCTGCTAAGTGAGAGCAGGGGGGAAAACCCACTCATATGAGAAGCTCAAAAGAATCTGTTAATGTGCATTATTATCTTAGTCCTTGTGAAGATGCGTGGTGGCCTCTTACTGTACAGCAAACAAAATTGTTGGGTCGAATTGCTGGAATTAAGGTGAGAAAAACTAATTACTCAGCCCTCAGATACCTTTTAATCTGTGGGTGAATAGATGCCCCATGCTGTGATGGTCCATCACTGCATTTTTGATGTATGTGGCTGGGGGTAGAAAAAGAGCATTGCGTGAAACACTATTGAGCACAGACTACAAGTATTTTCGGTCTGGGAGAATTAGTAGTTTTATTTTTAGTTTCAACGGCTCCCCTCGTGATACTTCCCCAAACTACTCAATCACCTTGAGGAAGTTTTCCTCTATAGAGCATTAATTCATGCAGAGCAGTGATATAGCTGATTTTTAGAATAATTTAAATGAGAAGGTAGAAATCTTTGAATAAAATTATAATTTCTTAATCTCATTTTTCTCCAGAGGTACTTTTAAATTTGTTTCCTTGAAATGCGCTTTCATTAGTTGCTGTCTAATGATTTACCACTAAACCGAATTTTTAGAATAAATGTGGCACTTATTTTTGCTAACGGGGATACTCTGTATCTGTCCATAAATATCTAGGCATTTGTGTAGCTTAATATACAGTTACTCATGTTCTTCATGCTACAATTTTGGTATTAAAGAAGTACCATTGTGGAAAGCTTTGTTTCCCTCAGCAGGGATTATTTTGTGTGATTTGAAACAAGTTGCATTTGAATTGAATTGGAATTCAGTGAAAACGCACAAAAGCATTTAAAAACTTTAAAAAGGTATTTAAAATTAATTAATTATGTGAAATTACCTACAAATAAGCTAGGCATTTTTTTCTGTGTTAAATTTTTCACCCTGTTGTGAATGCTTTTCTTTTATACTTTTTTTTTTTTTTGTAAAAACATATTCAAATACAAAATTGCAGTTTCTTTGGCACTTATCTGTTTAAAAAGCAGTACGTGAAATACACGTAGGAGTCAGACCTTTAATGCAAACTGGTAAACTGCACAGTCCAGTGCCGCTTCCTTCTGCTGTTTGAGAGAACTGCTGTGCACTGGAGCTCAAGGGCATGGTGTAGAGGGGAGATTTAGATTAGATAGAAGGAAGAAATTCTTTATCATGGGGTGCTGAGGCCCTGGCACAGGCTGCCCAGAGAAGCTGTGGGTGCCCCATCCCTGCAGTGTTCCAGGCCAGGCTGGACAGGGCTCTGAGACCCGGTCTGGTGGGAGGTGTCCCTGCCCAGGGCAGGGGCTTGGAACTAGATAACCTCTAAGGTCCCTTCCAACCATTATATGATTCTGTGTTACCCGGCTTACCATATTATACAATTATAAGTCATGTATGCTGATACATAATAATAACACACCTGAATTCCCTTGAAGCTGAAAACCTGTGGATGGTGTCCGTGCATAGAAGCGTTAAGCATGTTGAGCTTGTGTGTTAGTGCTTACTTTCGACAGGAATGTGGCTTAGCTTGGGGAGAGCTCTGCTTTTGCTGGGCAGGAAGAGCCAAATCTTGTATTTCTTAGCTGCTATGGAACGCACTGATGACCAGAAACAGCACGGATACAACCGCCAGCTGCAGAGGTGGGGAGAGCTGTGCTCCCAGTCCTGGCCAAGCAGGGCCGAGCAGGCAGGGCTGGTGCCAACAGCAAATACCTGCAGAGAGCTGGCCAGGAGACAGGGCTTAGAGCCTGGGCATGGCCTGAGTGTTCCCCAGTGCCAGGGGATCCCCAGCTGGCACTGCTTGGAGTTGGGAGAATAGGAAAGTACAAAATTACTTTTTTCAGCCAAGGATCCTGCCCACCAGGTGATATATGTTCAGTTGTTCAGAGGAATACCAGTAGAAGGCTGAGATCATTCCTACTCCAAATTTTAAGAGAGTCAGAAGTAGCCCAGTCTGTGGGTGAGTCACGCAGGAAAACACTAGCACACATGGTTTGTAAACAGTAGTTTTGCCTACTGATGAGTAAAATCCAAGAAACAACTAAAAGCTTGCTCTGAAAAGCCTTTGTTTGAAGTACATGTTTCTTTAATTCTTTGGGAGCTCCCAACAGCTCTGCCAAATGACAAGAGACGGTCTAGGTTAGGTCCTACCTTGCCTTTGCCAGCAGTGGCACCGTGTGTCAGAACTGGTGTGTGGAAGGACGGTAATGACAGCTCAAGTACCAAACAGTTACATAAAAGCTTTATCTAGGGCTTAAGGTGGAGCATGGCCTGGTTGTGCAGACTGGCGCTTATTTACCTGGGAGCAACTGGAGCTCTTGCAAGTGCCGTTACAAATTCCAGTGCACTACTTGTGATTGCAAACTCCTTGGATTAAAACCTGCCTTTTTTGGTTTTAATGTTTTTGTCTAGTGCAACAGGGTCGTGGATGAAAGCCGTTGAAGAGTATTACAACACAGTGTCTGCGTCTAGCCCTTTTTTTGGATTCCCAGATATGCAGGGGTTTGTCAGAGTAGGTTTTGGCTTCTTTAAGGGTTGAGAAGAGAGCGGTCCAGGGTCTTTCTCCAGGTGTCCCCCCACCCCAGCTGGTGCCAGAGCCATCAGCCCAGCAAAGGCAATGGAGCTCCTCCTCCTCTTCAGCCAAACAGTTGTGCCGAAAACATCTGACCTGGCAGTGTCACTTTTAAAGGCTGCTAAAGTCAGTCCAAGATGTAACGAAAAAAATGTAAAAGACGGTGAAAGATGCAGCGGAAGCAGAGCAGTCCTCCCTCACCTCAGCCTCGGCGTCTGCCCAGCGTCACTGACTGCGTTTGGAGGCAGAGGAAAGCTGGAGGAGGAGGGGAAGCTTGCACAACTATTACTTGCTCTCATCATCCCAAAGGATCAATTTTCAGACCATTACCTACTTTCCCACACATGCAGACACATGTACTTCACTGATCTGGGGAGGATTTATAAGTTAGCATCTGAGGAATAACTATCAATATACAGACACCATTTGCTTTAGGGGTTGTTAATGGTTTTCCAGTAATGGCTAATGCTGAAACCTAGAAGCAGCCCAGGCCCACTTGTCCTACTGGAGATAATATACAGTGCGATCAGCTTATTTTTCTCTAAGGCACATGTGAGGTCTATGGGATCCTTTAAATCTGTCTGCAGCTTAGTCACAGAGCAGAGCCTTTCTCTGTTCTAAGCCAGCTCAACAGACACAGCTATCTAGCAAGCCAGACTAGCCCTCTCCAGCACAATCGCAGGAAGTTATTCCAAGCCTCAGACAAATCCCATTTCTATCTCTGGAAGAGTAAAAGGTCAAAAAACACCAGGCTGTAGCTCTGCCAGCAATAGCAGCCCCAGCCGCTGCGGGGCTGAGCCGAGGGGAGCGGGAGCGCGGCACCGTCCGCCATGGCTCTGCCCTTGTCTGCAGGAGGAGGTGGGGGTGCATGGGGCTCCGAAAGGGCTTCACAGGCTGCCTCAATCCACAAGCAACCCCGGGAGAGGGAAGAAGGAAAGCGTAACTACCAGGTTACCAAGGCAGACTTTCTCTGGGAGTCGGCGGAGCCCTCTGATCCCGCCTACCGTATTACTGTTGGCACCCAGCCACATCCCCATCCTCTCCCAGCAATAGGCAGCTTAATTAGCACAAGTCCTGATTAGCTCTTGCTCTCTGCTTGCAGTGTACTAGCAAAACAGGAGGTTCCTGGGGCTCTCTGCAATTCTTTAGCAGCAGCCAGGTGCTCCAGAGCCAGCTCTTCAAGCTGCCCTGGCGCGGCCATGCCCACCGTGCAGTGCTGGGGACACTTTGCTCTGGCAGTGGCTGCTCCTGCGATCGAAGCAGGGACACGTGGCGTAGTCTTTCATCATTCCTCACTGTCCTCGTAGGATTTCAGTAACGGCCTCTTCCCTCCTCTTGCTTCACTGACTTTGCTGCTTGGCTTTAGTAAAGATACCTCCTAACAATGCATACAATGGCCAGCACAGTCTGATGATTCAGAGTGCGATGGGGCTACTCCACCCATAGTAAAAACTTCAGTGTGATTTTGAGAAACCCTTGCCTGAGGAGCTGGGAGCGCTGCTGTGCCAGCGGTGCCCCCTCGTCCCAGGGCAGGGGTTTGCAATCAGTGTCCTGCGGGTTGCGGGGACGGGGACGGGAACCCCTGGGGATGGAGCTGCTGCTCACTGAGGTTCTACCCACTGGGCTGAAGAGCCCAGTCCTTTTCTCTGCATGATCCTCACAGTTCATTTTTTATTTGTCCTTTTTCCTTCAGCTTTCCTGCTCCTCCCATTCCTGTCCTTCCCATTTTCTTGCCCTTTTCGGGCTCCTATACTCTCCCTTTGTAGCTCTTATTTTAACTTTCCCTTCGAAAACGCTTATTATTGCTCTACTTGTGCATTGCTCCTATGACATAAAAACGCTTGAAATTACCACTGTTTAAACACAGCCCTTATCCTTTCTCCTATTCCTATGTGCAAGCACCAACAGGCCTGTGATACCCATGTGCTGTCACTCCTAAATTAACCAAGCGGGAGTCTCAATGGCAGAACCAGGGAGCAAAAGATTGCCTGCCAAAACAGAAGTGGATCTGAGACTGGTTAAAAAAGAGGCTGCAGTGACCTGTAGCTTCTGCGTGCATGTGCAGAACTACAGAGAACAGCACTTAGAAGCAATGGTGGCTGATGCCTGCATTGGAGCCGACACCTGCTGGCACCCAGGTACCTTGTTTGGCCTGGAAATGTGTTTTAGGCACTTGCTGAAAAACCTCGAAGCTCTACTGCCCACCAGTGCCAGACAGCTGACTCTCCCCCAGGACACCGTGTTCTTTGCAAATAGGGCAGAACTGATCCGCATGGCTCCCGAACACCACATTTCGAGTGAGGGCAGCAACAGGGAAAGTCTTATTTGTTTTTCTCTAATAGACTGAACACTGCGGCTTCAGTCTAGAGCCAAGGATGTTTCATATGGTTTCTTAGTTGTAAATCTGGCTGTCTCCACACCCTCTTAAGACAAATGCTCTGAGCAGTGGTTTCTTTGCCGGTGCGAAGGCGCTGGCTGTCAAGGAGTTGGATTCTTTGAAGCAAGCTGAACGCAAATCCTTGCACAAATCTTCAGTTATTTAACCCTTCTGCGGCAGGGGCAGCACTGGTGGGAGGAGGAGAAGTGGGCCTTGGCTGGGAGGGGAGTGCGGTGCCCTCTACACAGGCCAGAGAGCCCTGTGGATTAACTCTGCTCACACATTCAGCTGATCAGGAAATAGTTATATCCCCGGAGAACTCTGAGTTTTTGTGTCTCCTTTGTGGTTTGAGTGGATCTCAGTGTATACGGCTGTCTTGGCATTTCTGCTGTTCATCTTTCTGTCGTCATGGATGTCTCCCGTGGGATTAGAAGTAATAAAACACATTTGAAAACTGAATATGAGGTTATATGATTTCAAAAATCAGCAGAGGAACTCCAAGCCAGCCTGAATTTCACTTCAGCTCCTGTTTTGCAGTTCAAGTGGACGGCATTATGTTAGCATTAGGATCAGCCATGCTTATGTTCACTTCCTTCAGAAGCATATGCAAGCACTGCAGACTATGCAGAGGACACTTTCAGTTTTCAAGTTTTATGAAATTTGGGCTGGGTGAGGTATAATTTTAAGACCAATAACGAACTCTTCCCATCAGAGGAAAGCAGAACGCAGACTTTGTGGTCATTACTAAGGTCAAGAGGAGGCTCTTTGCTCTGACACAGCGTGTGGCCTCGCCAGCTGGTTGGGATCGCATCGTCCTGGGGAGCCCTGCAGCCTCCCCAAGCCTAGAGCCAGATGTGCTTCAGGTGCCCCAGATGTGCTTCAGATGCTTTCCTGGTTCCAGGGCACAAGGGGAGCAAGTGTACAGGTATTTACACCAGGGCAGAAGGCATGTAGGTGTCCATTGCACAGAGCTGGTGGCAGTGACCTGCCGTGACCGAGGGGCTGCCCGTGGCACAGGGGGCTGTGAAGGCACCGTCACTCACAGGCGCTCGGGTGAGGCAGGGTAACGGGGAGCAAAGGGGATGGCTGAGGAGCTGGTAGAACTCCTTGTATTCCCCAGCCTTGACACAGGAGAGGGCAGCCAGGTGGAGGTGGGACAGACCCTGCCAGCCTTATGCTTGTGGGACACAGCAGCCTGGGTACGAAGGATCCCTCATTTCTTTACCTGCAGACACCGGGAAGGCGCGGGGAGGCACCTCTCCCTGCAGCAGCATCCCTTTCCCCTCTGGGGAGCGCTCCTTGTGTGTGTCGCTCCAGGGCGGTTCGTTCGGCACCAGCAGCACAGGCGGTGGGCCATCCCCACGCAGCAGCAGTCCAGCCTCGACGCCTTCTCCTCCTCCGCGGTCCTTCCCCTGGCACCTTCTCCTCCTCCCTGGTCCTCTCCCTGTGCGCAGCCAGCAGCCCACACGCAGAAAATGATGCGGTCACAGGCTGCATCCACGTCCTTACTGCTCCTTGGTGACCTCATCTTCTGGGTGTAGCTCAGAGTGCAAAAACCACAAGAAAAGGGGATAGGGAAGGGAGGAGAAGGGAGAGAAGTTGTTGCAGAAAAGCAGAAATAAACGCTGTAGTTTTGAAAATGGCTGTGGAAAAACCCAGCTGGCTCATTATCCTCACTTTTGTAACAGTAACATTGATCCCATTTCACCATCCCACAAACACATACTCTTCTGATAGTTTTACGGTTTAAAAATGATTAAGATCCAGATAAGCTGAACACCACCGCTGCCTTCAACCACATTTACCAGTTTACATTTACCAAGAATCTGGCTTTTGGTGTTTCATAGATTAGTGTTCTGACAGGTTGAAAAATGATAGAAAGGGAGCTATTACCCTTCTCCCACATTGCTCGTATTTAAGATATTGCTGAGCACATTAATTGCACGTTTGTTCCCAGTAGATCGAGCTGAACTTTCATTTCTGAAATCTGTTTTCACTCCCAAACTGTTCCACTATTTGTGGAGTTTGGCAGAGAGTTTTACTCCTGCTGTACTCGCAAAAAATCTGCGTTACAAAATACTGACAACTGGCCGAATGTAACCCCAAAGAGAAGGCACCTGCTCAGGAAAGCCGGCCCATCCTTTTGCAGCTTCACAGAGGAACCGGCCCGTTTTGCATGGGAGGGCAGGCTTGCCAGCTCCCTCCAGCTCGGGCTGCCCTGGGGCAACCGCACCGCTGAGTCTGTCACCAAGCTGGGAGCACAGAAGCATCGTCGTGCCATCGGTCACCTCGCAGTGGGACAGCGGGGAGCAGAGGCAGATGCACAGCCAGGCAGGGCAATGCAGGGCATCCCACCTCAGCCTTTTGGTACAACCTTGGGTTTGGGCTTTGTACACCACGGAGACAGCAGGACACGACCCAGCACTAGGCGTGGGAAGTTCCTGAGTGACAGCGATCTGCTGCCCACCGGCCAGCAGGCTGCCAGGTGCTTTGGGGCATCCTGAACTTGCTGCCTGGGTCGTGCAGTGCTGTGGCCACCTGAAAGCCAAGCTGTCCAGGCAAAGCTGGTGTTTGGCAAATCTGGGGGATTTCCAAGGAAATAAATCATGATACATAGCTGGTTTTAATGCTGGTGTGATCGTAGTGCAAGCCTGTAAATAAGAAGGGATATCAGAATACGGAGTGTTAAGGATAAAGCGTGCAACGTGCCAAATGTAATTGTTTTCCTTTTGCAGCCTGTTATATTCAGATGTTGAGGAAATGATTTAATATTTCTGAACATGTTGTGATTTCATTGTTTGGTTCAGCATTGGAAGTTTGAGAAGTCATGCAAATTAAGATAAACATGAAATATGCTGTCAATACCTTATTTGCCATACGGAGCTTTTTCTATAGCAGTGCTGTACATGGTCTGCCAGCCCAGGGTACATAGGTGTCTTCACATCAAGACAAAACTTGTAGCAGTAACAGGTGACTGTTTATATATATATAAAATATACTTAACTGTTTTTATATATATATAAAAACATATAATATATATTTTATATATATAATACTTAACCTCTGTGTGACTCACAATTGGAAGGACCAGTCTCAGGAGGTGAAAAAAGACTGAAGATGAGCCATACAGCTCAGGACCAGGGTGCCAGAAGGCACTGCCTTTGCACCCGGGTGCTGATTCCCAGCTCCATCGGGGCATTGCGCTCCATGGGCTGGTGTGAAGTAGGCAGAGCATGAAACGATACCCTGAGAAAAAAAGCGCAGGTCTGCAGAATTTCACAGGCAGCGCGGCCTTCCCACGGTGGAGCGGGGAAATGTGCAGTTTTCTCCTAAGCATGGGAAGTTTACATGATGGATGCTTGGATACTCAAGCTGACTTTAACCAGCCGACTTTGTGAAATGCACCTAAAACATGAAGGAAAGTGAAGCTCACAGGATGTTATTTCTTCAAACCCGTAGCCCCGAAACCCCTGTTTTCTTAAATGAGACATAGGGCATGATGGCAACAAAAAACACGTTCTCACAACTCAGAGAGAATTCTTAAACAAAAGAAAACCTGGCACGGAGAGCATTGTTTATATTTTTCATAACATTTACGTATTTTAAAATAAAAAATGACAGGCAGTGGATGCTGCGTATTATGAGCCATTTGAGTGATGACCACGTTTCCACAAGCTAAGGAGAATGAAAAAATAATTCTAAAAATGTTTAAAAACCAGCTCAGCCTCCTGTGAAGTGTAAAGCAGAGGTTAATATAAGACAGCTTTTAAAGAAGAAGAAAATCCGGTTCTGGAAATGTAACACTGCCTAGCAGAATACTTAAGGGTAAAACAGCACAATTTAGTTGATGAGAAGACAGCTGAAAACAGCAGAACTGCAATCAAAATAGATTTTAAAATTCCTTAGTGTAGTTAGTTTTCCAATATTATACTTTGAAATGAGCAAATGGGTGTAAAACCAGCTATTGAGCACTTACAGCCTCCCTCAGTGTTGTTGAGGCTCAGCTCAACCCTCTCTGAGCTTCATGGGCCACCTAATGTACCCACCAGTGATCTGCATTCGTACTTGCATATATGCATTATGGGAACAGACTTGTCCAACGCATTTCCCCATGTTTTTTTGGTTTGTGTCTTACCCACACACTTAGTGCACTCCTTAATGCAATTGCAATATTTACTAAATAGGTCTGACAAATTACTCTTAGTTTATAATCTGGTTTGTTTTCTGTAAATATTCAGCAAGGGAATCTGGCCAGTGCCGACTGGCTTTGGCTGAGCATCTGAATCACACAGCACTGTTTCCAGTGTGAGACTGGAGAGGCCCAATTTCTTGAATCACAGTTCTGTGACAAATACAGACCTTTCCAAATTGCAGCTTATTTAATCATAATTCATTTGTTTGCTGGCCATATCCTGACAGCCCTCGCAACATGCCAGACGCTCTCTGCTCCCGCAGGAGGCCTGGCAGCCTGCCCGTGGCTCCCGGCCCGGCCGGGTGCTCGCCCGCTGGCACCAGCAGCGCTGCTGGGAGCCGAATCCCCCACGGGCTCTGCCCTGGGGGCTGCAGGAGCCAGTTGGTGTTTGTGCTGCACGCCGGTGTTTGTGCTGCACATCCCTGTTTGCGCTGCACATCACTGTGCTGCACATCACTGTTGTGCTGCACATCACTGTGCTGCACATCAGCGTTTGTGCTGCACGCCGGTGTTTGTGCTGCACATCACTGTTTGTGCTGCACGTTGGTGTTTGTGCTGCACACCAGTGTTTGTGCTGCACGCCGGTGTTTGTGCTGCACACTGGTGTTTGTGCTGCACTTCAGTGTTTGTGCTGTACGCCGGTGTTTGTGCTGCACATCACTGTTTGTGCTGCACGCCGGTGTTTGTGCTGCACATCACTGTTTGTGCTGCACATCACTGTTTGTGCTGCGTGCCGCCGGCCCTCTCCAGGCATGGCCGGGCACCATGGTTTAACCCCAGTCGGCAGCTCAGCCCCACGTAGCCACTCACTCACTGCCCCCAGGTGGGATGGGGGAGAGAATCAGAAGAGTAAAAGTGAGAAAACTTGCGGGCTGAGATAAAGGCAGTTTAACAGGTAACGCAAAAGCCGCACACACAAGCGAAGTAAAACAAGGGATTCATTCACTCTTTCCCATGGGCAGGCAGGTGTTCAGCATCCCCAGGAAAGCCGGGCTACATCACGTGTAGCAGGTACCTGGGAAAACAAATGGCATCACTCCAAATATACCCTCCTTCCTTCTTTTTCCCCCCAAATGAGTATGATGTCATGTGGTATAGAATATCCCTTTGGGCAGTTGGGTCAGCTGTCCTGGCTGTGCCCCCTCCCAGCTCCTTCTGCACCCCCAGCCTTCTCCTGAAAAGTACTTGACTTGATATAAACATTGCTTGGCAACAACTAAACCATCAGTGTGTTATCAACATTCTTCTCATAATAAATCCAAAACACAGCACTATGCCAGCTATAGGAAGAAAATTAACTCTATCCCAGCCAAAACCAGGACACCAGGTTAACAGCTGGCGGGGAGCCTTCCTTTCCGCAAAACAGGGTCTTTGACCATGCCTGAAACCGCTAGTAGATTTTTGCTCTCAGGCTGGAGAGCACTGCCCTCAGTGTTGATGGCAGCCTGTGTGTAACCTACAAAAGCCGGGCTAGACCCATAAGGGAGAGTTTGTCTTCTGATGTGGTTGATAGAAACGCTCCTCGTCAGCCCAGGGGCAGATTTTCTTTATTCAGATAATTCCTTCGTAGCATGTTTCCATTTTTGGGAATCTCTGCATTTCTCAGAGCTTCCTGTCAAGAGAAGAACCTGGTCCCTTCAGAGCACATGGGAGCTTTGCCATTTATATCAGTGGAGTTTAAATGTCACCGCAAAGGCCGGGCGGCTCCCGTGGGACTGATTTCAAGCCAATACGTAGATCCCAGCAGAGATCTTCAGAGCCTGTATAGCTGGGAGCATGCAGTGAAATCAGTGCCCCCCTCCACATGCCTAAATCCAGAGCTCGTCTGGATACTAGATAGTTGTTGTTATGATATTGGACCTATTTCTGTTTTTCTTTCTATCTTTGTACGTATGTCCAGAACGGTTGGTTCTTATTTTCAACAAACATGACCTGCTCTCTGAGACAAGTCCTCCCACACATGTGCACCTCCTCCCTGTTTTTCTGCTTGCCTCCTGCACACTTCCTTTCTCCAGGCAATTTTAGGAGTGAAATGAAGTGCAAAGGTCAAAGCTTTTGCAGCATGTAGCCGTGAATTCAATAAGGGTGCAAAAAAGAACAGTCCCGATTTGGCCCGAAGAGGCTGTGGATGATACGTCTTTTTACTCCTGTGTGCACCAAGCCGGGAGATCGGCTGAGCTGCTGAGCAAAGCCCTGAACGCGGGCTCATTTCCCTCCATTGAACCGCATTGTTATGATCAGACAAAAGCGTTACAGCGTAAACAGTTGCAGCTTCTATTCTGATCCTGCTGGCTACTCTGGTTTTCTTCATTAGGTCTGGCAGCGTGTTGTTGTGTGGTTTAGTTAAAAAAAAAAAAAAAGGGAAAAAAAAAAGAAAAAGACAAAAGCGGTGTTGTGGTCCCCTACTAAAAGAGTCACTTTGCCCAGTTTCCTGTTTATGTTCCTTCTCTTCGGAGCCGTCGCATCATGTGAGCACAGACAGTTATAGATAGGCTGCGTGACTGTTGCTGACCTCACGCCACATGTTCGGTTAACAAGGTGAAACAGCAGAATTTCTTCTGTTTGTGTAAAGAATACTGAGAAAACTGCCGGTTCCAAGTAAAACTGAGGGAGAGGGACTCCCGATAGCCCCAGGCAGGGCGCAATCTCCAGGCCGTTCTTTCTGCTCTTTAACTGCTTTGCACATCTGTATTTACATCGTGTTTGTGGGTTAGAAGAAAGCGGATTAGCCTCAACTCTATTTCTTTCCTTAGTAAAGCAGGTTTGGAGTCCTTCCATAAAAGCTATTAGTTTAGCAAATTTGCTCAAATTTTGTCCAAACTTCGGTCCCTTTGGTATATACATTTTCCGATACTTGCTTCCAAAAATGACTGAAAACTCCTGTGACTTAGCTTGCTTCGGTCATCCAGCAAGATGATTATACCCAGCATTTGTGTTTCAGAACTGTTGTTCCTCAAACAACCTGGGAGCAACATAATTTTTCTTAAGATCCCAAGGATCCATGCAGAGCCTTTGAAAAATCCTTTAAGATTATGCAAGACCTTTGGCTTAAAGCCATTCCAAGAAATTGAAGTTTACCTCTATTCAAGGTATCTTATTACTATGTTGGTATTAAAGAATTTATTGTGAACAAGTGAGAGAGATCTTAAGGGTTTCCAGGCCATTTTACACCATTAGTTTTCAGGTAACAGTGGGAATCCCTGCGCGTAGCATGACGTTTCAGTGGTGCTTTTCCCACTAAGAGAAAGCAAAGTTACATTGTTAAATCCAAGAATACCCGTGTCGGTGTGTTAGTTTCTCCTTTTTCCTTGTTTTCAACTCGTTCCTGTATAAAGCCCAATCCAGCATCCTGAGAAAGCAGAATTTTGTTTTCTAGCTGCCCTGAGGAGTGGCACTAAGCCAGACCAGTGGTTTTCCATCTGCTGACCTCTGTCGCCTTAAACGGGTAAATAAGGATTTCAGATGGAAAAGTTGCACCGTAGGTTGGTCGAAGCCAGATGCACAGATGTGACTGTGTACCTGTGGTGTACGGATGAGCATCCCGATTATCGGGAATGCCATGTAATTTCCGAGGCAGGTATATCCCTGTGACGGGTGGATGAACCACAACATATGCGGCGTGTAATGAGTGTTGTCAAGTGCTTTAGGATTTGAAGGTGAAAAAAAGCACTCCAGAAATTTAAGCTGCATTCAAATTGATAATAATAATAATGTCATTTTAGATACTATACATAAACATGCTGTGAGGGAATATGGAACTAAAACTCTTGGCTAGCTGGCGAGGCTGTAAACATCCTCATGCAAAGAGTCCTGCCTGTAAGTCTTCACTGTCAGAGAGTTTAAATGCCTGCAAAAGCAGTCAGAAGGTGTCATTTGGGGGGCAGCTTAAAGGAATTAATGTTCCACTGTGTCTGCCCTCAGGAAGGAAAAAATATGCCAGAGGAGAGGGGGGTTCTGGGTGGGAGGAGATCCTTGAATGGCTTTAATCACTTCAGTGCTGTCTTCTGCTGCTGGGACCTCTACTCTGAGCTGCGACCTACTTTACATTCCCACTGAAAGTGAAAAAGACAAAATAAACAGAAAGGAGACTATGAGGATGCTCCCGATGCCCACCCCTGGCTGCCCCAGTCTGATACCCCCCCGGTGCCATGGCTGCAGCACACAGGGATCCAGGTGGGACGGGGTCCGCCGTGCCCCAGGCAGCCCCAGGCAGCCCCAGGCAGGGGCAGGGCTGCCCAAAATCACCTTCCCTCCACCCAAGGCTTTCGCTCGCCCTTTGCAGGTTCGTTTTGAGGAGGGCTGGTGGCCCGCTGGCCGCGCTGGAAGCCCCAGCGGTGGGTGGGCAGCCGAGGCTGTGCGAAGAGCCTTGTGGCTGCCTGGGCTCTGTCCCACCTGGAGGCTTCCTGAGCTTGTACGGATCTCACGCCACAGCTGGCGTTCTTCTCCGTACCTGGATTTTTCATCAGTCCTCCAGATCCCTTTGGGCGCTGCTTTATAACGATGCCGAGTCACAGTAATTTCAGTTGCTTCCTGAAAGCGTGTGAGGCTGGCTTTACGGTCTTGTCAGTCCCAATGAAACACAGCCAAGCGCAGTGGGGGAGTTACTGTATTTATTTATTAATACCAACTGCGTCTTTTTACTGGCACCCTGCAGATGCTGTTGAGATCGCTGGCCAGCCCGGGTCGCTTGGTGCTCCTGACAAGCCCCAGTCGGCCACAAGGCTCTCCCTGGGAGGTGCAGCTCCCAGGGCACGGCTGGGTTTCTGCCCTGTGGTAGCAGTTAGCTGGAATTTTGGAATGACTGGTCCTTACGCTTTCTATAAATGAGCTCAAAGGGGCCTGCACGTATTTGCAGGGCAGCTGTTAACAAGAAAAGCTCCAAGCTTTCAGCACCACTGCTGTCAAGAGAAATAATAGAGAAGCCATGCCCTGGGCTGACAATAGGGAGGGTGGCTTATTTATTTCATGCCTGTGTCAGGATTTTACTGTTAAATGAATCCACTGAAATATAATTGCCGTCCTGCTATCCTTTCTTCTGCGTTTTGTTGCTATGGATTTCACAGGTGAGGCTTTATCGGCCCGGAGGCATTTCCATAGCCACGGGACACTGGGCAGCAGTGAGGTCTGTGATGCCTTGCAGGGACAGCCCGGTCCTGCCTGCACCGCATGCCCCAGGGCAGGGCAGGCAGCATTGCCAAGCCGTTTGACACATTGCAGTCCCCCCAGGTGACATGGAGCCAGGGTGTTCTTCTGGTCTGGTAGGGTTTGTTGTAGCTGGGGTCAGAGCCAGTGAACTCTTCACCATAGCAAGATCTTGTGGGATGAGATGCCTCGTCAGCATCTTCCTGCTTGTATGAGGAGCAAGGGGATGCTCTGTCACCTTGTCAGCATCCTCAGAGGAAACCTCTGATCAAAGTGTTGGTGGGAAGCACAGTTCTCACTTCTTTACTGCTCTTATTAAAGGACGGCGGACATGAGTGAAATGACGTCTTCATCCAAGCATCCGTGTCCTTGCTCCCTCCCCAAAATGCAGTGGTGTTATTATTAATTTTACTTTTAGAACTTGTTTTCTCATCTTCCACCAGGTTTTTAAGAGCTGAGAACTCCCAAGTTTTGGGGTCACTATGGCTTTGACCCTTCATGCCCAAACAAACCTATTAGTTTTACAGAGAATTTGCATGTTTATTAAATAGCAGTGACTCATTCTGTTGCAGATGTTTGTATATGTAAAGCACCATAAATATTATGGATTAGGATGTAGACCAGGCAATGGGAATGCGTGTAAGTTGGCAGGCAACATACAACTCTGGGACTTTTTCTCCTTTTTTTTTTTAGTGTGTGCCATTTTTTCTTCAGAAACCACAAGTTTCTTTTTGTGAGAAACAGAAACAAAGGAAACCTCTCTGCATCTACAGGACGTCACCTTAGATGCTTTATTACAGAGCTATCATTGCACTTACAGTGCAGGAAATTTTTTGGTTAGTGTTTTTAGTCAGTTAAGGTATCTGTATCACCTTGAAAGGAAGAAGGTATTTCCCCTTCCACTATGCACCCGTTGCATCTCCTCCGAGGAAGACTCATGCTGACTTTCTTGAAACGAGATTCATTTAGAGTCATACTGAAACTACCACAGTCAGAAAGATGAGTGACTCAATAAATGACTCACGACTTAGCAGATGGAAATAGAGCGTTAGACTGTAGCCTGTCCTGAACTCGTTGTACGATGGTCCTTTGCACAGAGCCAGACCATTTGTGCTAGTCTGTGTTGGAAGCTGTTTTGCATGGGAACACTGGTGAGCTGAGAGCTTTTTTTCCACCATGGCTGAGCCCTGACCTTGAGAAGACAAAGCTGTCGTGGGCATAAACAGGCAGGGCAAGGGGGAGCTGATGCCTTTCCAGCACTCACAGGAACGCACCTCAGCGTCCAGGTACACAAACAAATGGAGAAAAATGACTGCAGAACAGTTCTCCTTATGTTCTCCAGGTTAAATAGAATTACATGGCTGTGGAGGCAGAGGAAAGCCCTAAGGGAGGAGTATTCCTCTCTGAAATTGAATATTTATTGATTTTTCTTTCCCAGCCATAAACCATGAGTTTCAGCCTCTCACTGCTGAATAAGTGTGTGAGATCTGAGTAGAAAATAAGGGAAACCAGACAGCAAGGGAGACAAAATCCAGGAGAAGTGTTAAACCAGGGGGTGATGGGCGATGAGCTGAGCTGCTCCTGCAGTGCTGCACAGGGGCACACTGGAAGGGACAAGCAGGCAGCCTTATTAGGGAGAGATTTATTATACAGGGTTGATGGGAGCTGCAGACCTGCAGCCACAACTGAAACAGCAAAACCATAACCCCAGCTGGGGGACAGGCTGGGTGGTTTAAGAGGTCTTTTTCATCTCGGGTTTCTGCGAGGGAGTTAATCGAGTGCTATTACCAAGCAATACAGGCTGCAGAGCAGAGGGCATCCAGCCCTTCTGCAAGGGTCTCGCAGTCTAAGGAGCATGAGCTGCATGGGGCTGGCCCTTTTCTCTTGAAGGAGTGGCACGAAGAGCTCCCAGCAATGTCCTCGGCTCTTTGAACATGAGGATACTTGCTGGGAGCTGGGCCTGACTCCTTCCTGGTGCAGGGACCGTCCTGTTCCGTTCCAACATCTCCAGCTCTGTGTGGGAGGGGGAAGCTCTCTTATATGGTCTTACTAGGCTCAGACATCAGCTGCGTACAAACCTGTCTACATCTGAATTTTAACTTCCTCGTTTCAAGTCATTTATAGGAAACGCTGTAAAGTTCCACCTAATTTATTTCCAAAAAAAAAATGGTTGAAAATTGTTCTTTTTTAAAAAACAACAAAACCAACAACAACAGGCTTTGAAAAAGTGTGTCTTGAGTGCTGGCACTGCTGCGGGACAGGTATCCGCCAGCTCTGCTGGTTCTCTTGCCCCACAGATGCCTCAGAGCTCAGGGCAGCAGAACCACAGCGTGTAGCAGGAGGAGAGCTGTGCCCAGAGCAGGGAAGCTGTGCCAGACCTTCTCTTGTGGGATTTGCTGCTTTGTCTTTCCAGGGGAGTTTGCGGAACAAGAGCAATCCCAAGTGTTCAGGCCTCTGTCCGTCCTCCCGAACACTGAGCTCTTGAACTCTTTTTCAGCATCAGACCTTCACACAGCAGCTCTGGGGACAAGCGCACGTCCCCTGCCCAGAGCACAGCTGCGAGGCCACCAGGCCGGCGAGGAGTGGGCACACATCGGCTGCTCGGTCTGCCTCCCCTTGCCGTCCCCTTTGCGCCATTCTGGAAAATGAAGATTATCCTCATGAGGGAGTCATGAGCATTAATTTAGCTGGTAAACATTTTCAAGTTTGTTGGCTATTCTGTGTATTGTTATTAAAACCAGAAAAAAAAAAAAACACAGGACAAATTATATTTCAGGCAAATTTACCTTATTTAGCTTGTATGTGCTCTAATTAATTATTTAGATCTCACATACTGGATATTTTGTACATACAAATGAAAACATGTTCCTCAGACAGAAGGTGAGCGATGAAGATCATTGGCTAAACTTTTCCCACACAGGCACCCAGCTCCCATTCTGGCCTTGTTTACCAGCTAGCTGTTCTATCAGCACATAATGGGTTTGCTTGTGGCCTGTTTTATCTGACATTGCTGTGGTCGAGCAAATGTTCGCATGTAGTAACAGCCCTTTTTAGATTTCGCACCACTTATTCAGCAGAAGCAGGAACATCAGATTGTGGAACTAGTTATCGCTTTCTTAGAAATGCTACTGAAACTGAAACAGAGCAATTTGTCTTCTCTTTAGAAGTGGCTCTGGAATTCACAAAGTGAAAATTCGGGAGCAAGAAGAAAACACTGATAGCTTGTGTTGCACAGAGCAATGTGCTGGCATCCGACCAATGCTGCTGCAAACTCTTTCTTCCTTTTGGCACCGAACTATTCCACTTACGAAGGGCAGACGAAAATTGTTTTAGATTTATGTTGGCTCTCGCCTGATTGTAGTTGTGCTTTTCTGATAAAGCGTTCTCTCTAATGCCCACAAAGCTTCGGAGGCCATGTAAACATATCGTCATAGTATCACTCCTTCATGAAAAAGGAACTGATTTCAAGGGGCCTGCAATAATTGTAGTATTTCTTCTGGATGCGTAGATCCTTTCTGTGCTGTAAGTGAGGAGCCTAGGCTGAATCCCTGGAATCAGTTCCTATTGAAGTGGATAGGTTACTCCACCTCAACCATGGAAGTGCGATCTTTCACCCTTAAATTGGTCCAAATTATCTTGTAAATTTGGCAACGTGTGCAGCTTCAGAATAAATACTGTCAGGTATTATTGGCTCTGATCAGCTGAAATACATTCCTCCTGGCCACAGCCCCACCACTCCAGCCCCGCTCTCTCCTCACGTGTCCCCGCATTGGGCAGCGTTGGGGGCTCAGAGGTGCCCTTGAACCTGACACCAGCACCCTGCAGCAAACACGGGGACTGGTGCTCTGGCCCAGGCTGGCGGCAATAGCGACTGTTCCTTACACCTTGCAGGAAGGTGCTGCAGCAGCACGAGGGTGCGGGTTGGCAGTGCACACAGTGCTGCCCAGGGCTGGAGGGAGCGGGGGGCAGAGCTCCGTGCTGAACCACGGGGAGCCCTCTCGGAGCCCGGACAGGCGCTCAGCGCCTCGTGTCGTGGTGCCGGCACAGGCTCAGCTTCTGGTGTGGGTGAGTGATGGGCAAGGGGAGGAAGGCGCACGCTGCACTACACCATGTCCTGGTCTGTGGATAAGGGTCACACTGCAGAGAAAAAACCAGGGGTGGTGGGACGAACCATAACTGGGGGAGGAGGAGGCAGCCTCGTGACTGGTAAACGGTAGAAAGAAAACTACCAAGAGCGTACAACTATGTGATACCCTGCTGTGCTGTGCCGTGGGGCTGGGGCTGAGCTGGGCACTGGAGCTGGGCTGGGCACTGGAGCTGGGCTGCGGTGGGGTCTGACTTTGCAGGGCAGAGGCTGGGAGGTGCCAGGCACCCTCTGTGCTTCTGGCCCCGGGGCAGAGGAGCCCCAGCCCCTGCTCCAGCGGACTGGACTGAGCAGTACACGAGCTGCCTGGGTCCCTGCCAGCTAAAAGCTGCTGCTGCCCTCTTGTCTGGCCAAGGCCTAGCTCAGCTGGGGTCCCGGTGACTCCAGCGTGCTGCGTCCTTTCCCCTGGGGAAGGGAGACATGTAGCTCACTGCAGGCAAATGCCAGCAAAAGGGGGAGATGATATTTGATTCTTGATGATAGAAGCCTCATGCTGAAAGGTGTGCCAAAACCCCTGCTTTGCCTACGCCGTGGAGCAGGGCGAGTCCTGTGTATTGGCAATGGCAAACCTGGGAATTTCTCAAAAACTCTGTGCATCGTACACTCAGCACTGTAAAATAAGCAAAAACATTTTGCTAGTAAAGGCACATATCGGTGAAAGTTTCAGAATGGAAATGACACATTGAGAGGAGACAGTGGATATGTCAAATGGGAGTAGAGGTGCAAATGATGGTCCTTCAACCCTAGCCATGCAGGTGGCTGTGTCAGTAGGCGATGCCACTTTCCTTCAAGAGAGCGGAATAAAATAAAAAAGGAGCCTGGAGGGGCAATGTGCAAGTGCTCTGTGTGTGTGTGGTTGCAGCCTGATGGTACAATGAACGTGATACTAAGAGCAAGCACCCAGGGAAGAGCTGTTCCTGTCCCTTCTCACCCTCCTACCCCGTTCTGGTGAGGATGGGTGCCAGGGCACTGGGCTGGCCCTGCTCCCATTTCCCAGTGTGCGCTGAGGCAGTTTCCGCTCCCTTTGCTCTCCAAGACGGCTTCCTTTGGTGGCAGAGAGGAGCAGCCCTGGCACGGGGCAGCAGGAGAGCTCACCGGGCAGCACCGGCAAACTCCCCTTTGGCCAGGCTGCACCAGCACCCTGCCATGGCACCCACGCTGAACTCAGGTGGGGTTGAGCGCTTAAGTATCTTTGAAGATGGAGTCTCCTCCTCTGGAGGCATTCAAAACGCGCCTGGACGCATTCCTGTGCCATCTGCTCTGGTGAACCTGCTTTTGCAGGGGGGGTGGACTGGGTGGTCTCCAGAGGTGCCTTCCAACCCCACCCGTTTTGTGGGTCTGCGATCTGAGCCTGTGGGTGCTGATTCACCCGCACCACTGACTCAGGCTGTGCCTATTGAAAGGCTGCCGGCCCTCGGCACTTCTCCCTCCCCTCGGCTGCGGGCCCAGCGGTGGGTCAGCTGCACGGACAGGGTATTTGCTCCGGTCTCTGCAGCTCGTGGCAAGATACCACCGTCGGTTTCAGAGCACATTAAGATTTGGGGCAATGAATGATGGTTAGCTTGCCCGAGCTTGCCGTATCACCAAAGAGCAGTTCCTCTGCCCTTCTCCACCCCCCATCTTCCTGCATGTTTCCTACAGCTCACGTGTTACCCTCGCAAGAAAAAAGCCACCCTGTTTTCAGCTGTGGGGGGCTGGCTGCTGCCCGGCCCGGCCGTGAGCCTGGGGTGGGCAGGGAGGGTGGCCATGCGGGAGATGGGGCGGGGAGGCCCGCCCTTCCCAAGGGCAGTGCACATTTGGGCAGCTATCTGGTGTTATTTCCCCCCAGCCCTGTTTTCGTGGCTGCCCAGCTATGATAGACAGTGTTTTCTCACACAGCCTCAGCCCTGCTCTCCTCTCACATCATAAGCCGCACTGACCAGGCACCTCTCCATCTCCAGTCTCACAGTGCCAGCCAGACGATAAGCCTGATCAAATCGCGTATCTGCAGGGAAATGCGTTATCAGGCAGCTTCTCAGCTAGTACAAAACCACAAGCAGCAGTGCCACAGCGCCCGCACCACGCCAAAGCCAGCCTTCGCCTCCAAACAGAGGCTCCATGAGCTTTTCCACAAACTGCAGCTGCAGTTTTCTTTTTCCTCTCCCCAGCTGCCCAGGTCGTGCTGAAGCTACAGACCCCTTTAGCCTCATGAAAACTAAAATGCTAAGGAAATGGGGGCAGGTACTGGCCCATCCTGCCTAAAGGTGTTGTACCGGCCACCAGGCAAGTAGGCCTGAGCTGGCCCTGGCCTCAGGGCTGAGCTCCCACCTTCCCACAGCTGCATGGGTTTCATCTAAACAGCGTGCCCCCATCCCACCACCTTCCCCCTTGGTTTGCTCACCTGCAGGTGATTTCCATGCAATTTCCATCAGAAGGAGCCAGGTGTATTTAAGCTGCTGGGCTGGCAGCACTGGGGGAGTGAGAAGTGGTTTTGGAGGCTTGTTCTGCCTTAGCAGCCTGTTCTCTGGGAGGGAAGGAAGCAGGTCTCCTTTAGCTTAGACCTCCTGAAGCATTTCTCTGTTATTGTTTAGGGGTGACAGCATGTTAAGGGATGTCACTTTCTGTCCTGATGTGTCTGTGGGGTGTGCATTAGCCCTGTGTGATGCTTGACTTGCTGGTGGCGGAGATGTGGACTATTTCTGGGACCATATGTGTGAAATACCTGCTGTGCTGTATTCTGCTGTTAAAGTTTGCTAGTCAGGAAAGTGTTCTCTGTTAAACATTTCTCTTTTGTTTCTGTTTCCTTTGGGGAGGCAGGGGGGGTGTGTGTCTTTTTTTCCTGGCTCACACAAATTTAGGTTTGTCTGAGATACCTCTCAAAGACAACAGCCAATCTGTTGTCTCTAGCTACTTTCAACAGAGACTAAATCACTTTCAAACCTCAACAGGTCATGAGGGCAAGACCTAATTTTATTTGTGCAATACAATTTGTACTGCACCTCTGTTTCCTGTTTATTCCTGATGTGACCCCACTCTCCAAAAGCTCCCCCTTTGCACGGGCTGGTATGTGCTTGTTCAGCCTTGCAAGAGCTCCCCCTATATTTCATTCTCTGGTCCCTGTAAATTGTTTTTGAAGAACCTTTTGGTTGCAAAATAGATTAAGGTACTGTCAGGCTGAACAGACTTTCTTCTAGATAAATTTTTGGATTAACATTGACAGACTGTGGAAAAACTTGCTGCACTGCAAGAAAGTCTCTTTTAAGTGGGGCGGGGGGGAAGCTTTTTCTTGACAAATGATTGTTGCTATTTTTTGTTGATCATTTTAACTATCACCATGCCCATGGGAACTCAGCGTCAGCAAAATCTGTAGCGCCTGTATTGATCCTAAGCTGCACCAGTAAGGACTCTTACATCCTAATGAAAATATCCTGAACTCGGTTATTTTGCCTTGAGGCCAAAGGGTTGGTTGTCTTAGTTAAATGGCAGACAGATCTGCTCTTTGCAAAATTAGCATGATTTGTAATCAAACACAGGTTTACATTGTTGTGACAGCTCATTTTGCAAAGAGCACTTGAATAAGATTCAGGCAGGGAGGCTGTGGTGGTTGCTGTTCAGATGTTTCTTTAATGAACTTCTAATTCTTATGTAGGCAACTGAAGCAGCCAGTGGCTGTGCAGTTATCGCAGACACCTGGGCAGTGTGTGAGCCCCTGCACCTTTCCCAGACATTGCTGGTTTGGGCATGACTTTATCCAACTCGGTTTTTATAGAGATTAGTAAAGGGGGAGTCTCTTAATGTCTTATTTCAGCTTTTCCCTGTGCAACAGAGCTTGGGCTGGATTTCTTCTGGCCCTCAGAGTAAGTATGTTGGCGACAGCTGTAATCAACACAGAGGCGCTTATACTGTTGATGAACAAAAACAGCTGCTGGAAAAGAAGGGAAAATATGGTATTTTGTTCCTGGAAAATTGCATATAGCTTTATAAAGTGATGCTGCAGCTTAGCCCTGCCAGGACTTCATTTAAGCCTGTGTGGGACCCATCCCTTCAGTCACAAGGGTCTAAAAGACAGCAGTGCTTAACAGGTTTGGTTTGGGTTGATGGTCACTTGAAGCAGTGCCTGTGTAAATAGATGTGTTTCTATAAGGTTTGAAAGTTTCTGTTTAACTTTTTAGCACTACGACTCCCTTAAAGTTTGTTCTGGGCTTTCAGAAGTAACAGGCAGCTCATTAACAGCTTTTTATTAGCACTGAAAAGCATTGGAGGGAAGCAGCACAGGTCATCTGGAGCCCTTGGCTTTGCTGGGCAAAAGGCATTTATCTAAACAGCGTGCCTCGTGCACAGCAACAGAGAGTGCAGTCCTGGGTGTTTTCATTTCATAAAGAAAAATGTGGTATAATGTCTTCTATAGATGAGACGGTGAAGTATTGGATCAGTTTAATTACACCGTGCTGGCAGGCTGAGGTGAGAGAAGGGGAGAGGTCTTCTATCTCCTCTTGACCTCCAAAGGGACAACACTCTGCCTTTTTTGCTATCACAAATACAAGCTGATAGCAAGCACTTCAAATCAAAATCACAATTTAACCAGCTTACCGAAACACCTATAAAACTTCAAAGAAAATAAGCATGCGTGAGCTGATTTCTATATAATGTGGCCGGCACTAAACGGGCGCTGTTTGTGCCGTTTGCAGGCATGGCGGAAGCGTTGGTTCGTGCTGCGCAGAGGCCGCATGAGCGGGAACCCCGATGTGCTGGAGTACTACAGGAACAACCACTCCAAAAAGCCCATTCGGATCATCGACCTCAACGAGTGCGAAGTGCTGAAGCACTCAGGGCCCAACTTCATCAAGAAGGAGTTTCAGAACAACTTTGTCTTCATTGTGAGGACCACCTACCGCACCTTCTACCTGGTAGCCAAAACTGAGGAGGAGATGCAGATCTGGGTGCACAACATCAGTCAGATCTGTAACTTTGGGCATCTAGAAGATGGCACAGGTAGGATCACGCTCATCTTGGGGGTTGGGAAGATGACCGGTGTCTGGGCTCTTCCACAGCAGCACCAGGGCTGAGAAGAAACGTGGACCTTGCTGCTGGGGCTGGGCAGGTGGTGTGGGACTTTATTTCCTATAGCTCCACACAGCACTGAGATGCTGCTAAACCCTGATTTGAAAGTTATCAGGGATCTCACTGCTGGTGGGTAGAAGTAATAGCTGGCTGCTTGGTCTCAAGTTGATGAAGCAATTCCTGCTAGAATAAGCAGCAGGTCTTGTTTATGTGAAAAGCTGACTGAGTGTTATCTTCTGTGGCTGTTTATTTCACTACATGTCCCATATTAATTTAGTTTGGCTTAATGTAAGACACCTGTTCCAGGAAAGCGTCCTGCAAAACTTGTGCTTTCTCAGGCTTTTTCTGGATGTGGAATGTGCGCAGACTTGTGTGTATATGCACATACATAAATCAGTGACAAAAATACTGAGCTGTCTTTGTCTATTAATGAGAAGAAAAATAAAAAAAAGTCAGAGGATAGGAGAGTGTTAGAAGTGTATGTCTAGACTTAAGAGACAGTGCTGCCAGTGAAGCATAAAATTAGCCTGTTTTGCTAGGACCTACACCTGTATATACTCAATAGGGTGACTTTCTTGGAAACCTTCCAAGAATTAACCACTTTGAGATGGATGCAGCCAGTAATTAAAGTTGGGACCTGTATCATCATTAACTTACCTTTCAAATGAAACAATCAGGCTCAGATAACAGCAATCTGTAGTTCCCTTGACATTTCCAAGGGGCAGATACAGCAGCAATTTGAGAGCTTCGTAGGAAGTGAGTCAGAACGAAGTCCTTTGCTGTGATAAAAGGCAGTGCAAGAGCAGAAGAGGGTGCTGATGGAGGGGCTGGATCCCAAGGGCAGTAACGTGTTTGGGGGTATCACAGTGTGGCCAGGCAGATTATTCTGCCGTGGTCCCGGTGCTGCTGCGCCCAGACCGCTGCTGGTGTCTGCAACTGCCACATGCTGTTGCCTTTAACTTGAGAGGAGACAAAAGGCTGCAGTGAGATGTTTTGTTTTAATCTACCCTGGTTCCTGGCCTGCTTTAATCTTCTCTTCAGTAGTTTATTCTGAGGGGAAATGGGATTGGAAAGAGCACGGCAGAGCTTCTGTTATAAATCTGATGTCTGCCCTTTCCCATTCACTTTAGAGACCACCAGGAAAACGTGCTGACACAATTTTATGTGCCAGTACAAACTGCCCATGAATGCAACTTGCAAAGTAGAGCTGGTAGCTTTGAGGGATTGGGGTCAATAGCCCTGCGGAGCTTTGATGTAATTAGGGTTATTCAGTAACCCCCTTCGTACTGATGTGCCTTTGACACTGAGAAGTTGCTCTTGCATTGCTACTTCTGGTGCAGTATTATTTTAGACACAATTTTCCCAATTACTCTGCACTGAAGGTCTTTACATGCAAAACTGAAAAGAGAAAAATATTTTTTTCTCTCAAATGTATATGCAGACTTCTGCTGGCACTGTGTTGAGGATGTGCATAGGGAGGGGTGATCGGTGGCAGAGAAGCTGAAGCAGCAGCTGTCCCCAGGACAGATGCATTTATAGTGGGACATGTCTGTTCTGTTGTGCTGGTACAGCACAGAATCGCTTGTCAGACTTACACATGGGTGATATTACACAGTGATATTTCTGTCCCACCAAAGATTGCCGGTGTAGATGCTGACAGATGAGAAGTGACAACTCTTGGTGTGGCGGTTGGGAGAGCTGATGTCCCAGCTGTCCGCTCCATTCAAGGCCGATATTATCCCCCAGGAAGTTCAGCAGTGCAGAGCATTTGCCTTTGTTCAGTATAAAGTCTGGCACCTGAACTTACAGCCCTCATCACAGACCGCGTAAGCTGAGCTTCCAGCCGTGCACTTGTTGTATCTCTAGTGGTGAACAGCTCGTAAGATCTTGTATTTATCCTGCGGTTCGTGCCGATGAGGTCAGGTCTGGGGTGTATTCAGGTCAGGCTGCAGGGCACAAACAGATCCTCTGCTTTAAATCTGCACAGTTCCACAGGTTGCACATCACATTTCAAAGAGTTCCTAATTGCTTCAGCTCTTTGGAAGCACCTAAATCCCCCAAGAACCTGTAGTTTTAAACAAATTACCCTTAAAAATTAACATAAGAAGAGAGAAAGTCTATTAAATGCCATATGCTTTTTTAACTTCAGTGCTACTGTGATAAAAAAATAATAGTCCCTGAAATGAATCATCAAAAGAAAGACACATCAATTGCAGGAAACTTTAATAAGCTGTTCTGTGTATTCAAATGCTTCTCAAAGCCAATATTATATTGTGAAATCAATCATTCTTAATCCTTGCATCTCTGAAAACCTGCTGTGACTTTGAGGCCAAAACCATATCTGCTGCTTTCTCTAATGAGTGCACAGAAAGTGCAGCCACAGGTTTACGCGGTGACTTGGCTGTGAACACTGTCCCCTTGTTCCCAGTTAGTCCCTTCCAGTAGCACAGAAGCTGGATGAACAGCCAGGCCCTGGTCACCAGCAGGCTCTGGTCTGATGTGTAAGCAGCCAGACACCGACCAACGTTGATGAGACCGCGGCTGGTCCCGTGAGGACGGCTTTTTAGTCAACAAGAGCGGGGCGGCGGAGAGACGGAGGTGAAGTGCAAGCTGCAGGCAGATGTCAGGAAGCACCTGGAGGGTGGCTGTGGGAAGGACACTGGGCACTCGGCTGGCCAGAAACTCCTGCTGGCCGAGCTGAGAGGGACGGGGGAGCTGGCGCCTTCGGGGAGTCAGCTGGAGGAGAGAGGAGGCGGCCTCCCTCCCTGTTTTCATACCATTTCTGTGCAGAACCTTGCTTCCTTCTCTGGTGAAGGCTCCCAGTGGAGCAGTCGGTCCCCAGCCCCACGGGACCTGTGGCCACACAGATGATCAAGAGGAGTCTTGGGCCAAGTGGTTGTGCGGGGGTGAAATGAGGTGGCCATGGGACGTCATGGGCACAGTTTATCCCCTATGCAAACTGAAACCCTGATTGATTGACACAATGCAATATAGCAGCTTTTCATTGGAGAAGCTGCTGTGAAAGTTGTTTAGCCGTTTTCATTAGAAAGCCTTACTTTTAAAGATTGTAGTTGTGCACTGAATGTTCCCCCAGGCCATGCCTTGGCAGGCAGCTCCTCAGCACAAGAGGGACCTTTCTTCTTGGGTTCACTCTTCCCTTCTTCCACAGGCTCCAGGCATTGTTCCATATCCCATGTAAACACCTTGCTCCTTCTGGGTACAGCCCTTATCTGAAGGTCCCTGCTGATCTCCATCACTCTCCTATAGCTTTCCTTTCTTCCAGAGCACTCAGGGCCACAGTGGAGCCTGATGTCCCCGCAGAGACCCCCTCACTGCTGCCCTCCCTGCACAGTGCATGGACCAGGCTGTTGGCAGGGTCACCCTAAGTGACAGGTTACCCGTGGGTCCCTCTTGGCTGCTGGCAGTTGGATTAGAGCATTTTTGCTCCCTCACCTTCCCCTCACCTCTGATTGCTCTGTTGTTCACACCCATCCTTGCCCACTGCTGGGACCATTTCCCTTTCTGCCTGTTCCTGTGATGGGGTTTTTTTGCTATTATTTTTTTTTCTTCTTTTTTTTTTTTTTTCTTTTGCCAATGTGCACAGACCCTGCCGTACCACGGGGATGGTTTGATTCCCCAGGACTGGGCAGCATCTCTCCCAGCCAGGGCAGCCTGCTGGGAGCAGGGGGAACTGGGAGCACCACATTGAGGGGCTGCCTGGAGGGACCGTGCTCTCCTTGCAGAGAGACGCTCTTTCTCCTGTGTGTCTTCACTTTATTCCCCCTCTCTGTTTGCACGCACAGTGGGGCAGGCAGGGTTCCTCCCAGCCCATGCTGGAGAATCAGCACTGGGGCTGCTCCCTCCACGCTCCCTTCCCAGCAGGAGGAAATCCCTTCTCAGCTGCAGGGACTCAAGGCTGCTCTTTAATGTCAGGCTCTGGCCCCTGGCCAGGAGGGGTGGGAGGCATTTCTATCTCCTTGGCATGGCCATGCGGCCTGGTGGGGGGTTGCTGCGAGCAGAACACCCCGTATTTCACTGTGTCCTTGCGCTGCTGTTGTACTGTAACAATTTCGGGGGAGCAGGCTAGGGTCTGTAGCAGGAGGGAGAAACCCTCAGTTTCTCCAAGCGATGGCCCCATATTAATGGGGAAAATCACCATGGAGAGCGATGATGGTCCACATCTCCCACGGTGACTTTCCCCATCCATGCAGGGCAGAGATTTTTTTTGGGTTGGTACCCACCAAAGCAGTTATTTTGGCAGCCAGAGGCTCCTGCTGTCTCTCTGGCAAAGGGGAGGGCAGGCACCAAACCCGTTCTCTGTCTTCTCACTGTTGAAAGTGGCCATGCATAATTTATTCTACCCAGATGCTGTTACGGTACAACTTTAATGCGCACTGATTTGGTTACCAGAAGAACTGGCAGGGACCAGGACAGTCTGTTAGGAGCTGGCTGCAGGTCCCTGAGCCCCTGAAGGTTAGAAAAGGGCAGATCTGTGCTGTCCCCATCCCTCCCTCCTGCTTGCAATGGTTGCCATGTGGTCTGCAGCTCACAGCCTTTCCTGATGGGATAATCTGTGGCTAAACCCTGTGATTACCAGATGGAGTTCAAGCCTGTTCATTCCCTGTGTTAATAATCCAGAACATCATTAATTTCTCTCTTATGCATTGTGGCAGTTTTTAGTTGTTTGGCTTTGTCTATTTTTTTTGTCTTTTTTTTTTTTAAATGTGGTCAGATGGCGATGTGAACATGCTTTTCTGAGATCCCTGTGGACTTAGCTTGGTGCATATTTGATCATCCTCAGCTTGCAAGACAGCTCTTGGAGTCCAAGATTTGAAAGCAGAATTACTGTCTGAGCCAGCACAATGAACACGAGAAAAGTTATTTTTCAGATGGAAAGGCTGCAGCCCTCAGCTCTGCTTTGCAAATGTGAAACCCCATAAAAGCCATTCTTTCCAGATGCTCACTGCTGAAATCCTGCTGCTATAAGCACCTGCTCAAAATTAAGTAAATGCTTTGCTTAAGCTTGAATTTAAGCATGTGCTTATGTGCTTTGCTGACTTGGGGTCCATCACTGCACCAGACCTCCAAAGTTAACGGGAGGAAGCAGCAGGGAGTCAATAGCGGAAGATGGGAAGGAAAGGGGCAGCTCCCTCCCCAGTTGAAAGGGATGAGGTGTGGGGTAGCGCAGGGAGGAAAGATTGGCTGTTTTACTCTTCTTCTGAGATGAGGAGGATGATGGGCTGAAGCCTGCTGTGGCTGGTGTGGATCACCGAGGGGTTTTGTTTGTGTGCAGTGATGTTGCTGTCTAACCACAGCAGCTCTCTCCATCCCTCCTGACCTGCTTGCACACACACCTGGCACCTCCCAGGGCTGAGAACTGACTGCAATAGCCCAGTGCAGTGTCAAGGCTTGTTGCTGTGTGGAGCTGAGGACAAGGTAGAACCTGACGGAGGCTCTCAGGGCATCACCATGCAGGATCTGACCCACAGCATGCACGCAAATGGGCAGAGGCTAGTTCCCAGTATTTCCAGCAAATTCTGGATTTCAATATTAGGGAAATATGCCTTCTTGCTATGCTTTGAAAGCATATTTATGCTCTGTTTGCTTTTATCAGCAGTAGCTGGTTTCTTGTGTTTGTTTTTGCTGTCGGGTTTTGAATTTTGAAGAGGAGTTTTGCAGCTTTGACTCTGGCGGTGTCTGTGCTTCAGCCAGAGAGATGCGTACCCACTGCTGAGCCCCGCACGTGTTGGGGACAGCTGGGGCACCGAGTGAGCGCTGCCTGGTCCTTGTGCACCCCCAGTGATGGAACTGCCGTGCAGCAACCTGAAAGTTCATTAGAAAAATCATATTCTCTAATTGAGGGCTGGTGCTGCTGGCTGAACTTGCTCCCAGGAGCAGATGCATTTGCGGAGCTGCTCCGCAAAGACAGCCCAGGGCCTTCTCATTCCCACTCCACGGCTGCCCACAGAGGGAAGTCTCACTTGCACTGAGGACTTGAGTTTTGAGTCAAAATGCCCCAAAAGCGGGGCCAGAGACTGTGCTTAGCCCTAACTCTCTGAGCTCAGCCACCACCCCTTTGTCCCACCTGCCCAGCATCCCCAGCTCTACTGGGGACACAGGCTGGGAAAGCAGCAGCACCAGACTTGTCCCTGCTGCCCGGCGGTGCTTGGGCCAGGTGGGTACGAGTCCCCTGGCCACGTGCCGCCAGTGACGGGCGGCCTTGGTGGTCGGAGGTGAGGGCAGAGCTGGGCCAGTGGCCGGCTCTGTGCAGCACAGACCTGCTCCTCTCCCCGCCCTGGGCCGGAGCGGGGCTCTGGGGTGTTATGCCCGGGGAAGGTGTCACTGAGCACAGGCTCCCCTGTGCCTTGTGGCCTCCAGAAAAGCAGCGTCCCTTTCCTCAGCAGAGCCAACGAGCCTCCTGCTGGGCAGCAGCAGCTGCAGCGCAGCTCTCGTGGCTTTGATCTCCAGCTTAGAAAGGCATAAGGAGTTTGCAGACAAGCTCAGAGGTGCAACAAATCTGGCTACTCCATGAGTGGCCAAGCTCAGTTTTGTCCACTGAGATATAGAAAGTGGGAAGAAGTCCATCCCTTGTCACCTTTAATTTCAAGTGTTGGAGATTTATAAGTATTTGTGTTAGAGAAGTCCTAAAAAATACTTGATAAAACAGAGTGTTCTACCTCAGCTCTTTTGTCAGCAGAGGCTGTCTCCATTACTGTCTGCAGGAGGGCTGTTACAGCCCTGCAGGAGTGGGGGACCCCAGAGCAAGGGGGTCTGCCCCCTCAGTTTGGCAGCTGACTTACCCAGCCTGGGCAGCAGGAGCAGCTGCAAAATTAGGCTCCCCTTTCCCTAGAAGCAATTTTTTGCCTTGGCCCCCTGCTGCCTTGGGGTCAAACATCCCTAGTAAAAAAGCAAGGCAGCGATGGCCAGGAGAGGCTGTGGGCCAGGGTGAGTCAGAGCTGTCCCTCAGCTGGGGCTGTCCATTCTCTTTGCAGGTTCCGTGGAGAGTTTGTCTCACACGACCTCATCCCCGCAGCCCTCGCCGGCCGCCTCCACCCACGCCTCCCGCATCGCCGATCCCTCCTTCTCGGTTGACCACGCTGCTGCTGATGCGTTCACCGCGGAGGAGACCCACAGCGAGTCGGAGTCCGTCTTCCTCCCCGACTACCTCTTCCTCTCCAACTGCGAGTCGGGCAAGCTCAGCCACAACAGGTGCGTCTGGGGTCTACCAGGTGCGTTGGGCTGGAGCCACCCTCTGCCTGCCCAGTGATGCCCTGGGTAACTGGGACAAACTGGTCCTCGAGCCCTGCCACTCAGCATAGGCTCCTGAGCACAACAGGGGACCATTAGCCTAATCCAATTTACGGGGGGCTTTTCATAGCACAGATTAGTGGTAGAGTGTCATTCATTGGTCCGGGCCCTTTCCAGGGTGAGCACCTCATATATGGCATCCCTCAAGATGCCCTTTCTGACTGCTGCTGCCCAAGGTGCTCCCTAAGTGCCCTGGTCCCCAGCACAGCTCCGGGTGGACCTCCCACAGCCATAGGGAAGGGACAGATTTTGTCCCAAACAGCGGGCTGCTTGTTTTGGTTTGTTTTTCTTTGCTGTGCACTTGCTCAGTTTCAACGAGGAGAAAAGGAAAGTGTAGGCCCTGACCTCTGTCTCTGTGCAGGTGCGACAGCTGGTCAAATTCGGACAGATCTCTGGAGCAAACCTCATCGGACGATGTTTTTGTGGACTCCTTGCAGTCTCAGCCCTCCTTGTACCTTGTACAGCCATCCAGTGCTGGCACTGTGCACCAGGATGGGGCCCCGCTGGCAAATCACAGCGCCGTGTCCAGGAGCGTAGACATTAACGGGCTGCCTAGTGATCTTTCCTCCTCTTCTCCACCGCTGGGGACGCCGCTGACACCAACATTTCAGATCGACAAGAGCCAAAATGCGCTGCCCTATGGTGTAACCCCGCTGGACGTCCTGTCCAACACGCCCCCGCCGCGGCCGCCCAAGCCAACCCACTTCTCAGACAGAAGAGGGGACGAGGTGGGCAGCGGGGCCCTCCTGAACGGGCACGCAGGGATGTGCCGCGCTCAGGTCGCTCTGGTGCCCAGGAGGATCTCCTTGTCCAGCTTAGACAACGTGAGGAGCTGGAAAGGTGAGTGCATTTCCAAGAGCCAGCGAAGCAGGACCAGTGCGAGGGATGGAGCTGCCCGTGAGCACAGAGCGGGTGCCCAGCTCCAGTTGTGCCTCCCTGTCCAGCCCGCTGTGAAATTATGCACCATCCAAAGCAACCTAAAATGCTTGCTTCAAATTAGTTGGTGAGCAGGATTCGGACCTGTTCCTCACATTCAGCTCCTGCTCTGTAAAAGCCCCTCAGTGTGCACACACAGGGGGCAATTTGTCTGTGATCTCTTCAGGGTGCCTCAATGGCGTGTTGGTTTTCCATACTCTCTCCCTCTCCAAAAAAAGAAAGCAGCATAAAAACAAAAATGAAAAGCCAGCCATTGCATCAGGCAGTGCCAAACTCTCTGGGTCAAAACGTGGGCTCACACATGGGAAATGCCTTTGTAGCTGTGCTGCTTCCCTACATCCACTCCTTTCCATAACAGCAGAGTGTCATTTTGCAGCTTAAAGAACAGGAAGCCACAGAGACACTGGGGCTGGGATGTAATCCTGGTTGAACCAAGGACTCCGTGTGTCCTTGAGCAAATCCCCCTCTGTCCTTGCACTTCAGTCAGTCAGGGTAGCTTGAAAACCCGCTGCAGAGAGAGGCTCTGCTGCAGAGCAGGTTCTGCTCTGAGCTGAGGTGACTTTTCCACTTGTTCTTGAAACACCATAATTGCGAACAAAAGTAACTGTCAAAACCCCAGAACATCAAGGTGTTAAAAACCAGCGTATGCAGTATGGCACAGGTTTGTTTTGTGGTGCCACAGAACAGAGGGAGGCAGCTGGAATAACTGGCTGGAAATCATCAAGTATTCTATTTTGCAGTGATGTGTCATTTTTGATGAGGGAGAAAATATAGGCTTTTAAGAACAAGCATCCTTTAGACTTTTGTAGTGTGAATGGCCAACTGATGTTTTGGGCCACTAGATCTTCCTCTTAAAGCTCAGAAGCTAAGCAAGGAGACCTCTGTCCAGCCTGTTTATCAGTGTACAAACAATTCTTGGAAGGTTTCTGGAGGAACACCCATCAGTGGAATTGGTATTCTTAATTATCAGCTATATTGGGTTGCTCTCTGAAAGGTGCTGCTCTGATGCTGGCAGCGTGCTTGAGACAGTTGATGTTCCTCCATCCCAATTTACGCCAGAATGTTTTTAAGAGGATTAAGTGGCCAAATGTCGTGTTCTGCTACCGTGCTGCAAGGTTATCTCTGCCTGACAGGGGGCAGCAATGAATTAATAAGTGCTGCTATTTTTTTCTTAAGTGCAGCTGAAACTATTTGAAAGGTTAAACTCTGATTTTAAATGTGTTTTAAAAGGAAGACTGGAAAAAAGGGAGAAAGCAGCTGTTCCTCACCAGCTCCCGGAATGAGCCCACTCGAGTTATTTGCTTCGTTTTTTTGCCCTTGGCAACATGTAAAAGCTGAACAGATGTAATTAACGCAGTGCACAGACAGCGTGTGCTGCTTGCAGCGCCATGAAGGGAAGGAGCTGTACACGTGTAAGGCACCTGTGTCCTGGCATCTACTGGAGTGTTGTGCACGAATGCCTTTTTGCCAAAATAATAGATAAATGTAGCTGTCCCAGGACAGTGAATGTGTCTGAATATCTGTCTGCACTGACAGTATTGCTCTGTTCTTGTTTAGCACTTTTGCCTTTTATACCGATACCACCACAAAGACCTCCAGTTGCAGGGGAGTATTGACATCTCCACCGAAAGCAGGGGCTGGATTAACATGGTTGCAGGGTTTCAAAGCATTCCCGCAGAAAAGCCAGTTTCTGCGTAGAAAGTAATTTTCCAGAAAAGGATGGTAGTTGTAAGCAACTTCAGCTGCTGGTCCTCTATGCACTGAATGCTGGATTTTGGGAGGTTTTTTGCTTCAGAAATAAAATTGACCGTGACAATGCCAGCCTGCACAAGGGGACACTGACTGGTGACCTTTTCTCTGGCTGTTTGTTCCCCGTCAGCTTGAGCCACTTACACCACATCAGCATTTCTGGGTGACAAAGAGAAATACTTTTCTCCTACCATAAAGTTTCTCCCTGCACCCTCTGTACAATAATGTGTGCTTCCCTGGCACCTTACACACGAGGTTCCCACCTAGTTTTCCAAACATTAATGGATTAATATTCCCTGTAGTCCCATTTCATATAATTTCTCCAATTTGACAGATAAAAAAAAAAAAAGAGTGGGAGTAGAGCAGGAGCTGGGTTTAAGTTTTTGCTTGGTTGCTTGTTCACCACTCTTGGTCTTTCTGCCCAGCGGCTTGTGTTAGACAAAGCATAAGTTACAGCTGGATTATACAGAAACACATCCCTTGGTTTCGTCATACTTAAAATAGATATAATTGCTCTTGAAATGCTGCTGATTTGATTCTGGTCTTAAAAGTCATTGGATTTCCTCATTGAGGGTAAATACTAGGAGTTATGGAATCTTTATAAAGCTCTAATTATTTTAGGGCCATATGCTTTACTCCAGAATTATCTCTGTATCGTTGGGCTGCCTCATCACATTTTTAATCACTTTTTTTTTTTCCTTGCAGCAGACCTGGAAGGCAGTTCCTTAAGAAGTCGGGATAAGAGGCTTAGCTTAAATTTGGTAAGTGCTCTGCTTGCATAGGTTTAAAACACTGGCACATGACAAACTTCAGAATGTGAATTGTTTCAGTTCCTGGTATTCAATCATTCCTCTCCTGTGTTCAGCAGAAAAATTTAAAAAGAAATGGAATAAGCACTTGGTTTGGGGCAACTTCTGTGCTGCCTCTTCACAGCCACAAAAAGCCTTTGAGAGAGGAGGGGGTGGGAGGCCACAGTGCTGAGCACCCTGTTTTTAAAGCAGGTGAAACCAGGTCTGTTGTGAAAAAGGATACCAGTAGACTCGAGAATTAAACTGTTGACCAGCAGCACCTGAGAAAACTCCTTATCTCTTGAAAAAAGGGTCTAAAGAAGCCTATCACTTCATGATCCTGAGGGATATCTCCTCTTTAGGACATAGGAAAGTCTCTGCTCTCAAAGCACTTGTGATTCAGGGCTCTGCCAGTCCAAAGCTTTGTGGCTCAGCCTTTGACAGACGTGGTTGTATGTGGTACCATCACACGTCACAGAGCTGGTCTTCTGCCTGGTGCCGAACACTGGCTTCTGTGTGGGAGATCCTTTGCTGTTTGCATGTAAGTTCAGGTGGTGGACAACTTACATAATTTCTGGTGTTTATTCTCAGCTATCAGAACTAATGTGTATGTCTGTGTATCTGCTCTCTCAGCTTCCACATTGGCAAAAATCTAGTTCATAAGGTGCTCTCCATTCAGATGTTTTTTTTGTATGAAGGAGCCTCCTTCATTTTATAGGTCAGAATTACTGCTGGGAGAGTTAAGTGCAGCCTCACTGGATTTGGAGCAGTTAACCTGCTTAAGTCACCAATAAGTTTGTTCTTCGTTTCCTGCAGTGATGAGTGAAGCTCAGAAGTGGACTTCTCTGAAGCTGCAGCGTGCATCTGAACTCATACGTTTGTCTCGTGTCTTTCCAGCTTACACCACTTGGAAAGGGTCACATCAGGACCCTCCTGGCCTGAGGCTGGGCCCAGATCTGTTGCTAGCTCACCCAGCTCCTGGCTTGCAGGGGGTTAGCTATTCATTTATTGACCCGTTTATCTTTCTTTTCCTCCTTTGCTCCTGAAGCCTTGTCGATTCTCCCCGCTCTACTCGACTGCTTCGGACAGCATGGAGGACAGCTACGTGCCCATGCGCCCCAGCACCTCTCCGTCTGCGCCCGGCTCCGACTGTTCGTCTGACGGCTACATCCCCATGAGCCCCGGCTCAGCCACCTTTACGTTCCCTGTTGTCAGCACTGAAAAACTCACCAGCCCGTTACCTGAGCTTCCCTCAGACCTGGAGCCCCCGCCGGTGAACCGAGACCTCAAGCCTCGTCGGAAACGTAAGCCCAGACCTAAAATGCATTTGGCAGCCAGGGGGTCTTGATAGTGGGACATGGGTGACCTCCTTTGATAGTGTCATTGCACATATTAAAGTGCTTCCCACTCTAGAAAAGGGATTGAATTGCTGTACAAGTGGCATATAGGCCTGTAGCGTGGGATGCATCTGCAGAGTCTTTTGTGAGCAGAGGAAGAGCGTCCGTGCCTACTTTTGCAGTCAGAGACTGGATGGCTGCAGCAGCGTGGTGCGTGGGTTCAGATGCACTGACTGCAAATCGCCAAATGGATGTAGCCTTGGAGAGACAGCAGACTGAATCCTGCAGCTCTGAAGTACACGTGCTGCTGTCTCATCAGCTCCCTGACCTTCCAGGAATGGGACATCCAAACACTCCAATACTCAAACCTGATGTGTGGGCTGTTGGTTAAACCTCTGTTGGGCAGGCACAGCTGTCTTGGTTTAATTAGGAATTTCCTGCAGATGCTTTTAGTGATGGTAATTTTCCACTACTGCTTTTCATGGCATCTCCAAAATGTAGGTTGCACTTCCAGAGGATATACTAGGGGCAAAATTCAGCTTTGCAGTGGAGAAATTGCCTAAGCCTAGCCTACATTAAAGCTCTTTGGGCTGCAGAGCCACAGGGCTCCTCAGAAATTGGTTCAGGAAATGCTACTGTGGAGACAGAAATTTAGACCATTGCCAGGAAGCAAAGCAAGCTCAGTTCCTTTCTTAAAGGGTTTTGAGAATGAAGTGGAAAATGTACATGACTGGAAAGAGGACTGATCTTGATCTCTACGTGTAGGACCTTTTTGTTGAGAAGAGAACTCAAAACCTGGCTTGACCTGTAGGCTGAACTGGGCTCTCCTCTTGAAGGCAGCATACGCAGAGCAGATTTGAGGCAAGCACATGGATCCTGTGGGGCATTTGCTCTCCTTATGCCCGTTGTATTTGTTCTGTTATTTTAGGATAAATTATGGACTTTGTTTTCCAGCACTGACTGAAGGGCTCATTTGTTACTGATTTCTGTCTTGGCCGTGTTCTGTGAAATACTCTGTTAATTTATTGCTGTTAATATAAACCTGCATTTTTTTTGAACAGTCTGTACTTTCCATTACCTCTACTATCGGAAATGTAGTTCCTTTTGTATCTGCTTGCAGCACGGCCACCTCCTCTGGACTTGAGGAACCTCTCCACAATCCGGGAGCATGCCGCCGTGACCAGGATGTGGACTGTGCCTTAGTAAGTCAACAAGAAACCTGCTGTTCCAATCTTCTAAGCTTTGACATTGTGGAATGGAGTTAAAAATAACTTATCACATCCCACAAGAAACAGTTTCCTGGCAAAGCCCACAAACAAAAGTTCCCCAGGGCTCCTTCCAGCACCCCCTGGGCTTCTGTTGTCTCTAAAAACCAAGGCTCCCTTTTCACAACAGGCAACTCCAGTGTGCTCAGCATCATGCAGTGATGCTCAGTCTGTTTTGAAGGTTCCTTTTGAAAAGTCTGAATTTGGTCTGTGCTCTGGTGTGGCTTCTGCAATGGCTAAAAGCTTTGCATGCCTGATTTTTTTTTTTTTTTCAAAGTGGTAGAGCCATTTTTGTTTCTGAAAATTAATATTGCAAAGGAGAACCAGGGAAGATAAAGATCTGCCTGACTTGTAGCCTGGGTGTAGAGTTCTGCACCGCCACACAGCAATTCAGACTTGATCTGTTGGTGTGACCTTTTGTCACAGGAAATTAGTTGTGGGATAAAACATGCTTTTGGTCCCAAATCCCAGGTGGTATGAACAGATGATACTTTTGGGCTCCAAGGGCAGTGAAAGGCTCGTCTTCAAGGAACTCATGAGCTGGGGAGGGCTGCAGCCTGCTGGCTGGGGGATCTCAGCGCTCCGGGGAGCGGCTGACAGGAGAGTCAGCTGTGCTGGAGTTTGCTTGCAAAAGCCAGGAACTCCCACCAACCTCCTTTGCATACCCGGAACACTCAAAAAAAATGTGTTTTTTCACTAGCATGAGTGCCAGACAGGGCGTTTCCACTCCCCTGCCTCAGGCAGTCATGTAGAGGGCAGAAAGGAGAGGAGATGGGCAGTTTCTGAGTTGCAGACCCCTCTGAGCCGTACAGTCCAAAGCCGGTGAAGCCCTTCAGCGCTGCCTGCCCGCCCAGCACCCTGCCAGAGCCCTGGGGTCGTTGGTGCTGACACACCGCAGAGGCCTGGGGGGCAGCGAGCTCAGAGGGAGTTTGCATGGTTTACATTAACAAAACTAAAAAGGAAGTATACCCAGAACTAATAAAAGGAATTATACTGTTCATGCTGCACAAAGCGGCCACCTAATTTCCTAATAACTAACCCCGTTGTGCTGGCTTGCAATAATTTATTCCCAATATACCTCTGACAGATGTGACAGGTATTTTCTCGTACAAGGGCTGAGTCGCAGGCATCCCCATAGCCCAAATGGCATGTGTTTACTGTGTTCAAAGCCAGACAAGTTCCTCTGCATGCACCTCCAGCAGCTGATTAATTCACGTCAATCTCCAAAATGCGGATGCCCGCACAACTAAGTAACTGCCCCATCGGCACATATCGCCTGATGAATGATATCTGTCTCTGTGCCCCTTGTTGCAGAATTGCTACGATGGTTTATGCTTTCTGTCATACCAGAGATGGCAAACTTTCACAAATCCCAGAAAGAAATTAATAGAAACCACTCATAGCAGTATAGCACATGCTTTCTAGAACTAAGGAGTGGTTTTGAACATCCTCTCCATAAAAGCTGCAGCGCTAGTGTGAGTTTATTCACCATATGGACTGTGTCAGGCTTTGGCTTCATTTCAGAGCATCTGTAAGATGCTTCCTTAACCTCTCCTGTGTTTTTCTTCATAGCAATCGAATGAGCTTTATCTCACCAGAAAGAGACGGTATTAATTCAGCAAGAATATTTGCCAATTCAGTTTCCGGAGAAGAGGAAGAAAGTTACATTCATATGGTAATCTTCATTTTCACACAGCCATCCTTTGCTTTATTCTGCTCTGTCACATTGATGGAGAATGCAGAAGTTTGTTTTCGAAGAAAAAAATGTTGAGGAGGTTTGTCCTTTGCCTTCTGTTTTTTTAAAAAAATGATAAATGGTTTTAAACCGAAGACACTGGGACCGATTTACAGAGAGATAAGGGAAGCCCTTCTTCTGCTCTGCAGAACTCAGCTGTTCGCCCACGAATGTTGCTGAGCAGTTCCAAGAGATCACAGGGATCAGCCATATTTACATGAGAACTCATTAAGGCAAAGGAAAATTAAATCTTTTCACCTTTCAAAAGTGTGCCTTGCAAAATCTCTCAGGAAATGACAGAAAGCCGTTAGTGCACTTCCTAAAGAAACACACCAAATATTGTGCAGAAACAGAACTCCCATTAAAGTCTCATTGCTTCTGCTTTGGCTGGTCGCACTAACCCCACTTCCCATCCTATGAAAGCAGAACATCTGGCTTTGTGGCTTCTTTTTCTTCATTCACTCTGTACCTATATCTTTCAAAAGATAAGAATCTCTGTTTTCTTTGAATTTTAGGTGGAAATGGATCTCAAATCCCTTTGTCTGAGCCAATGTCTACAGATCTGGCTCCATAGCAAAAGCCCAACGGCAGTGGTTGTAGGAACATGTTGCAAAACCGACCACAATCTCCATGGCCATAGTCTCAAATTTTAACCCACACCTCTGCTAGATCAAAGTCTGCTCAGGAGGGCAGTTCCATTTGTAACTAATCCCCATTTGATTTTTCTTGTCAAATGAAACCTTTCATACAATTGTGTGCTGACCTTCCTCACTCGTGTTCTGCCAGACAAGTCTCCCACCTCACAGCTGTAGCCCTGTTTCCTTTTGGGATCATGTTTTAAGAGCATTAAAAGTTTCTCTTCTTTCCCAACAGGAACACAGACAGGCAACATCTCCATACAGTGATGCTTTTCCATGGACAAGGAAATCTAACCTTGATTACTTAGCACTGGATTTTAATTCTGCTTCCCCGTCCCCTGTACAGAAGGTATGAGTCATTTGAAAGACCCCACGGCCTCCTCTCTTTTTGTCTGCTAGGAGGAAAACAAGACCAAGACACAGACTCTGCTAAGTGCCCTAAGTATCGTGATGAAGCCAGTCATGTTTCCAGCTGACTGCATTTGTGGCAGATTCAAGATTAATATAATAAAAGCACTATTAGGATGACGACAAGGTGTCCTCAGAGTGACTCATAGGGGTGCCATTAAGAGGAGCTTGGCAGAGGGCACGAGATTGGGCTGGGATGTGCAGCCGTGAGGGCTTGTGGGCAAGCTTATAGGTGCTTGCAGGATCTCTGCATGCTCCTTCATTTTCATCCAGTCTCCACAAACCCCTTCCTGCTAGTTTACCCTCCAAATCTCTTTGCAGTAACAAGTTTGCAGCCCATGATAAATTCAAGGGGTGAAACTGTACCATCTCTTTAACATGGAAGGATGTGCATCTCTATTCTTGCATCACCAAAAGCATTTCAGTTCCCTGAGCAATGCTGAGTAAATACATTCTTTGTCTGAAGAGCTTATAACCTGTCAAGGCAGTGGGTAGGTACCACTGCAAAGCAACAAACTGTCATTGGTTTGGACCATTTTATGTCATGTGTATCGTTTTCCCTATCAGCTCATACTCCTGGATGCAAAAGACTCAAGACTCCTAAGCTCTCTTAAATTTAAACCTTCCCTTTAGTTAAAATGCAGTTTGGTTATCCCTGCAGCAGGATCACTTGGATGAGAAGAGAACAATTGTCTGCATGGAAATAGCCAGAACAGCACGTTTCTCTTGCTCACTGTGCTGGGCTGAGTGACAGGGTGACAGATGGATAATTATAGCTCATGCAGGCTGTAAAGCAGTGCATTTGTCAGCTGATGTCACTGTGAGCTTCAAGGTGAAGTGAAGCAATCAAGGAACGAGGGGAAAGGGAGAACAGAAAATTAAGCCAAGTTTCACTAGCATCCCTTGTCAACCCTGAAATTAATATGTTGGTTTTTTCCTCTTTCTCTCACAGAAACCTTTTCTCTCCGAAGAGCAGAGAGTGGACTATGTCCAGGTAGATGAACAGAAGACTCAAGCTTTACAGAACACTAAGCAGGAATGGACAGATGAGAGACAATCGAAAGTCTAAAGGAAGATGATTTGGGATCGGGAGGATTTTTTGTTGTTGTTGCACTGGAACCACAATGTTAATGAAGCAGCTATCACAGAAGAGTTCAAAGGCAGAGAGAGCTGTAAGACATTTATGGTCTGTAGAGGAATGGCATTTTTAATGGAAACCTTTGATTTCATCTGGAAATAGTATGTTGAGTGAGTGGTTCACTGATGATTGAAGTAATGCATTACCCCTTTTACTGCCCTTACCAGTAAGCTACAAGGTACCATTTTCTGGCATGATTCTGCAACAAGTCATACACTTAATGTTAACAAATCCACTACATGTTGCATTAATCTAGTTAGTTCTGCCTTTTCCCTCTGTTGCATAATCCCTAGTTGCTAAAGCTGTTTTCTGATATTCCTACAAATACTACAGGTGCTCAGAGTGCATTTATGGCAGCGGGCATCTGACAGGTATTGGTGACTAATCAACTAAGGGCTAAAATACTGAAACAATAAAAAGAATTTTTTTAATATATAGTGCTTAAGCAAAGCGAATTTTGGAAAATATTTTTCCCCTGGGTTTAAAAGGCCTGACTCCGAGCTGATGCCGTCAGAAACTCAAACCACGACTCTGCATCGATGGGACTGGAACGCAGGGTCTTTGACCCGCTGGACGACAGTCATCATATTAAGCTGCTTCTCTCCACTGTGGCTAACGCTTGTCGCCTTTCTGCCTGACTCCTACTGATGTTTTCTCCTCTGTTTCGAGGAGTGTCTTCAGCACAGCACAGCTGCTCCTCTAGCAGGAGGCTGCAGGCACACAGCTCTCGGCTGGCCGAAAAATAGAAACGGAGTCTGTGAGCCTGTTTCTGCAAGTCTTGGGAGAACTGGCAAAGGATCAAGAATGTTTTCATCTGAACTGCAGAAGAAATGCCATTGGAATTTCTGGTAGCAGTCGTCAAACCGATTGTTTCACTAGACCCAGCCCCAAAAGAAAGAGAATTAGGAAGTGCAGCGTGCTCTGAGAGAGGCCAGCAGGCCTGCCAAAGCAAAACAATGTGCTTACGCAGCATGAGGACCTCTGCGTTCAGGAAGCTTATCTACCTTGGGACTTGCTACAGGCGCTATCTCAGGATCACATATGTGTATAGTTTATAACATTTAACTTTAAAAGCTTGGCTGCAATCTTTATCTTAAGGTGGCACGCAGCCACTGGAATCGTGGAAGTATGCAGTACTGCCGATGACCCACACTGGATTTGGTCTCGCAGGCTTTGCTCAGGCAGGTAAGTCCCACTCAGCCATAGGAGGTCTGGTCCTGTCAGCACAGCCAGCCAGCCAGGACCCTTACAAAAATTTCCTCTTTGAAAGCACCGAGTCTCTGGCCTCCCTTCACGTGCCTGTTGCTATCGCGTTGTATTACTGTAATCTGACATCACGAAAACGCTGGTTTACCAAACAGAGGTTGTAGAAATGTCATTGCAGAAACCACTGACATTTCGAGGCTTCTTCTTGCTGTGCCTCATGTACCCATTTTGCTTCAGCCATTTGGGCGCTCTGGGAGGCTGAGCGGCGTGGCCGAGCGGAACCTTGGCCGGCTGGGAGAGGCAGCGTAGCTGAACAGAAACACCGTTTTTCTCCTACCTCAAGAGAGCTGAAGTGCTTGGAAGTCTCGCTGCTTCTTTAGAGCAAATACAAAGCTGGGGATCCGTGGTGCCCGGGCTCTGGTTAGCTACCCTGTGAGAACAGCGAGCTTCACCACCGCCTTTATTGACTCCGGGGCAAACCAGGCACCCAAGCCTGCAGCCAAAAAGTGTCCTGGACTAGAGCTGCTTGGAAAAACGGGGTTCATACTGCAGATAGCTGACCTGCTGTTTCCTCCTACTCTGCTCCTCCACCCCCTGCCCAAAGCTCTAAAATGAAAATTAATGTTCATAAAAGTTTTTTAAATAATTCAGACTTTTCCTTATAAATCTTGTCTGTCTGCTGTGAAACCGAGTTTGTTAAAACCCAGTTGTTTTGTCCTAAAATTGATTTAAGAGAGCAACCGTGCCCTGGGTGTGGTGTTGCTAGAGGGGAAGTGGGTTTGGGGAGAGGCGGTGGGGAGCTGCGCCTGCACAGAGCTCTTGGAGGGAGCTGGGCAGGGAAGGGCCGCGGTCACAGACACATCTGCCTTTCTGCTCAGGAGAGTTGCCTTTCTTTCAAGGTGTGCAGATAATACATGTCCCTGAAAGCTTTTGGTGCATGCTGCAGTACTGAAGGAGTTAAAAAGACCAGCAAAGACGTGGATTGCAGTAGGGGGCAGAACATCCACAAAGGGCAGGTAAAATTATGCTTTGCTACTGCAGATCCCAAATTGCAGAGTGACAGCCCCGCAGCCTGCGATGTGGATTGCAGTAGCACACAAATCAGCTCACATTTGACTGGAGTGTTTATTTTGACGCTGTCAGAAAATCTTCTGAAGTGGAAAGACACCAGGTTATCGGAGACAACTGACTTGCTTGTTATTCTAGTTTATTGTGGAAATATTTAAACTTTGACAAACCTGGCTAATGGATCATTCAGAAGTTTAAATAAGAATTCTTTTTGGTTTTTTTCTTTTCTCTAAAAGGACATAAAGGTATAGTTTGGTGGGGACAGCCCTTAGATCAGAATTGCCTCCTTTCAACTTCTGCATGTCCCCTGTTGGCCCCCACTGTTCTCTTGTCTTGACCAAATACTGCTCACTGGTTTCTAACTTCTACTTTTTAACTAAAAGCTAAGTTTGGGGCTTTATTCAGATTTTTAATTTAAGTTGGGTTTTTACTTGCTGTTCCAGAGTCTGTCCTGCACTCTTGCGTAAGCACAACGCACAAAACAGGAACCATTACAAAAATTTTAAAAAGAAAGTTTTAAAAGCTGAGCAGCCCTCCCCCAAGGCTTTTAGTTTTTTTGTTTTGGTCAAATTCCACAATGTTCCACAGAGTGTAAAGAGGAGGAGGATGGTGGGAGGATGGCAAAGGCCAAATCTGCCGTGGCCACCAGTCAATAAGGATGTTGGTGCGAAAGCAGCCACAGCAGCTCCAGCACGTGCCCGATGTGCCTATGGGAGCCTGCTGGTGGGAGACCGATTTTACAGAGCAAAAAGGAGTCTGTTTAATCAAATCTGTTCTTAAATACTGATCCCTTGGCCAAAAAGGAAGGAAAACCTGTGGAAGCACCTGAAAAATGACCGAAAAAACGACATTTCAGACAGTGTCGTGTCTGAAAATGTTGCCCAAGCAAGAGCCCTTGGTTGGCGCTGGCTCCGGGTCAGCCAGGCACGCTCCTGGTGGCGGCGTCTTTTTGCTGTGGGTCTGTTATGTTGTTATTTGTATGTATTTCTTTAGAAAGTGTCGTGAGCGCTGATGCAGAGGGAGGCTCTGCACCTGAATGAGTGTGGGGTGGCCCGTGGTCCCTTCGGAAGCTCCTGTCTCCCGGGGAACTGGTGTTTCCCGGCTCAGGACACCTCATGCCTTCTCCTCTGAAATGCAGAGGAGTGCTAAGTGACCAGAATAGGTGTTGCTTGATTGGAAATGTCGCTCTGTGGAGTTGCCAGATGAAGCCTGGTTGCAGGCTGGTGTGGAATACACACGTGCTAAATAGTTCCAGTCCCGCGGTTATTGTCGGGGTGATCCGCAGTTGTTGTCGGGGTGATCCGCGGTTATGGTCGGGGTGACCGCTGGGTTCCCCCCGCTGCTGGCACAGCTGGTGGGCCGGGCTGTCAGCACCTGGGCACGGGAGCGAGGAGGCCAGAGGTGCCAGGGATCTCTTGTACTGACGTTATCTGTGGCCCCTTAATGCAAAAGTAGCCTGTGTCAAACAGCTGCTTGAAAACATCCGGAAAACCGTGAAGAAATCGATCTGATCGGAACTTTCCTGGAGCGAGCAGGATTTCAGCACTTAGTGGGACTTACCACATTCCCCAGGCCTTTACTCCGTTCGGGTTCAATATGGCCTTTTTCTGCGGTTTGTCAGTTCTCACACGTTGGAGGGCGGTGCAGCAGGATCCAAGACTCGTTTGCTTTTTGAGCTAAGCTGTATTTTCCATTTATAATTCCTTTGTTGCAGGAGGCAGCATTAAATTCCTTACTGGCAGACAGGAACACTTCACCTGAGAAATGTCAACAGCCATTTAGCTGGAGCCGGGTGTTTCCAGCCAGCTCATTTTTGCCAGCGGCAGGACCTGCTCTCTGCCATGTCACTAACTACATCGTAGGTGTAGAGTTTGGAGTTGCATTCACTCGAAGGGATTCAGTGGTTTGGTAGTTCGAAGACCATCAGATGCTGTGATGAGAATGAAGCACAGGGCAATGCCTTTCCTTTGTTCCCCTGCTCCGCAAAACTTGCTCAGGTTAAAAAAAAAAAAAAAGCCACCAAAATAGCAGACTTTTGCCATGTCAAAGCCAGAATATTTTTTGTTCAAATAAAAACGGACTTTTGTCTTGTGCAAATGAAGCATTATATGGGTTTTTTTTGTATTTGTAAATCTGGGGGGAAGCATTAAACAGTCATCTCTGTTACAAAGGAGTAAATCATTGATAGAGGGAAGGGGCTCGCCTTCCTGATGTTTCATTGTAATGTTTGTTGTATATATACGTTTGCACATTAAACTGTGTATCTTTTTTTCTAATAAATTAATATAAACCGTAGCTGTGATCTTTAATTATTCTGATCAAGTTAAGGTGCTCATGGAGAAAACTCTCACATTTTCCATTTAATGGTTTTTCCACTTTTTAAACTTCTTACTAAGCTGTGACTTGTTCATATAACATATTTAGATGCAGATTCAAACGAATCTGCAGACAAATTTCACACACCTGTGCGTGAGGAAGTTTGTTTGCAGGTGACTCGAGGAACACGGTGCGATGGACTTGCGGCGCTGACTCGTGTCCTGGGGCCGAGTCGCAGCCCCAGCTCCTGCTGCCGCAGCTGAGGGGCAGGAGGAGCCCGCGTGTACTGACCGAAGACAGAGACCACAGGCACGTGTTTGTTCAGCGTACGGTCTGGGCTTGGCTACAAACACTGGTTGTTATTTAACCTGATCCTTTAACTGCTCTGTGCCGAGGGGCGTAGTTGCTGCTAATGTAATTTCCACGTGCAATGAGCTGGGGACGTGGGATCCTTTCACTGTGCGTATCGTGGGATTTTGAAGGTGAAACGAGGCAGTTGATGGGAGCAGAGCTGAGCAAGCCTGGCTGCTAACAAGCAAGGTAGTTTGGGAAATAGTTTATTTATTTATTGCTTCAGGCAAGTGTCACTTTTGGATCTGTGTGCTTTGTAATCCTGGCTGGATATCTGCTGTGGTGAATTGAGGGACTTAGAGTGCTTAGAGAGCCATTGATGGAAACTTGGCTGCAGAGTCAAGCAGCACAGACACTGTAATTTAGATAAGCCTGCGCCTGAGGGATGACACAGGGGAACTGCCTGACATTTTGTGTTCGTCTTGCAGGGCGGGCAGGTCGGATAAACAGAAGGTCAGATGAACAAAAGGTCGGATAAGGTCTAGCTGCCTGTTCCCAAGCTGCTTCTGTGTCCTCTCTCCAGCAGAGATGGGAACGGCCCTTTCAGCAGGGGGAACCCCCAGAAGAGTGCCCTCCCTCCCCTGCACCAGCTCCCTCGTTGGTGAGAAGGCCGTGCCAAAGCCACCGCTGCCCCCGCCGCAGTGGCCCGGCGTGTCCCCTCCTTGGGCCATTTCCCAGAGGTGGTTGTCACAGGTCCCAGCACGCAGAGCATCCCTGCAGCAGGGACAGCCCGGCCCGTGGGAGCCCGTGTCCTCGAGAAGTTGGGCTCTGCGAGTAAACGGTGCTGAAACCAAGCAGTCCGAGGCTGCACAGAATGCAGGAAGCTCTCAGGCTGCTCACTCCTCTGTGCAAAGTACTTCGGTGATAATAAGGAGCAAAAACCTGATAGCAAAAAGTCTGGCTGTGTGAGCCCTTGGTAGAGGTTAGCCTCTCTACCACATCCGCAGTTTCAAACCGTATAAAACACTGAAGCACAAAGCCGCAGAGCAGCCGGCCAGGTGCCAAAGCCAGGTCATCTTGAAGGGGCGTGAAACACAAGCTCCTCCAAAAACACAGTCATTCCCCATCACCTGGTGCTTTTTGCCTCTTTTGGTTAAGAGTGCAATTGCTTTAGTCTTTCTTAGCCTGCGATGCTCAATAGAGCACTACCTGAAAAGCAGGCATTGCTGTGTGATCGTGTTCATGCTGGGGACTGTATGAATAGAAGGATACAGGTCTTGGGCCGCAGTGGTGATATCTCGTTTCTGTCCAGTAGATCTCCAAGAGCTTTGTTGAAGGGACCTGTACTTTATTTCTGATTTTTCATGTGCGCTGTGAGGGACACTGACTCCCCCAGGGGTGGTGGCAGCAACAGAGACAACACCTGGGTCTGGGTCTTAGTCCTGCCCTGTCACCAGCAGCTAATGCAGGCTGCACACTGTGTTTTGGCAGGTCTTAAGATCTGCATTTCCCCATCAAACAGCATCTAAAGCTCCTCTTTCGGTTGCTTAGGGCAGGGAGTGCAGAGGGACTTTGCTCTACAGGTTATACATATTTATAGGAGTGCACTGGGTGTCAGCAGCGCCACATCCAGTGCTTAAACACAAAGGATGCGTCTGGCAGAGGCTCAGCCCCTTCCCACCTGGAGAGCTGATCCAGGCCCTGTTGTAATGCAGGAGTGAGCAGGGAGCGACCCAACCTTTCATTCCCTGTCCTGTTTTGTTCTGCTTTGCTATTTGATTTTCCTTTCACATCCGATTTTAGCATAAGCTCATTGTTATACAGCCCCAACATGCCCAGTTCTGACAGCTCAGTGATCTCAGCGTTGGCAAACTCATCACCGTGTAAGAGCCAGAAAAGCCCTTGCTCTGCTGGTGGGCTCTCATTGAGGGCTTTAAAGCTTAATGCAACTTGGGGGTGTTTTCCTTGCGTGTGTTTGTGGTGTTTGTTGTTGCATGTTGGTTTCTCCATTCAAAAATGGTCAGTGCTCAGCTACATGGAAGTGCCTCTGACTATGCCACTGTCTAGAGATGCTTAGTTTTGCTGCTGCTGCTATTTCTTAGCTTCCTTCTGCACATGACCAGCGCAGAGCAATGGGGAAGACCTACTCCATATCTTCACATATGTTCTTTCAGACTGCAAACTATTTATTTTGAAGCACTGAGAAAGCCCAAAATACTGATGCTGGCACATGAAGATCCCCAAAAGGGGTGAGGGCTTCCCAGCAGAAAATGTCTGGCCTTTGCTGTATCTTTTACCCATGGAGATTCGACAGTCAGCAGGGTAGCAGGCAGGCTGTTTACAGTTCAAAAAATAGGAGATGTAATTTTTAAAGGTTTTTTTGAAATGCAAAATGGAAGATTCATCACTTCTTTGGTTTTACTTCCTCCACAGTTAGTCAGAAATCGTCAGGAAATGGCACCAAAGGAAATCCGTCCTGTTCTGCCTGGTCAGCACAAGGAATGTGCGCAGGCAGAGACGGCGAGGGGGGCTCTGGCCCTTCCCAGGCAGAGCCGAGCGAGGCCGCAGGGACAGCTCAGGAGCAAACTCGCATGACACGTGAAGTGAAAATGGCAGGGAGACAAAATGAAGGTGGATCTCCACAATCGGCACAACCAGGAACTGATTTTTGCACAAAATGAAAATTCGGAATAACTCCATAAATGTCAGTAATTTTCTTTCCGTGTTTACATATAGGATAAAAGCCTCTTGCCGTCCATACACATCTTCAGACTTTGGTTTTCACTAAACAGTTCCGACTGTTAAAGGATACACAAGGCTCACCAATAGCTGTGTTTCTATTGCAGACCCTGCGCTCCTCTCACCGCTGACCACACTGTGACTCCCTCCACAACCTGCAGCTGGGCTGGCTCAAAAACGGCTTGAATGTTATTATTTCCCTCCAGCCCCTCTGGATCGAGTTGGGAGAAGGGATAGTTTGATGTTATTCCATCAGGTATGGTAACCTGTACACTTGCGGCTGCAAAATTTGAGACACCTAGGTGATAGCACCATTTTTCTTCCATTGGCAGCATAATGTTAATCCTCCTAATGACCTCTAGATAACTTTGCTGACCACAGTTATTCATTAAAAAAATAGAGGGAGGAATGTGTAGAGTAGCTGGTTTGTATTGAGAGGAGGTGAGAAACAGAGGTGTGCAGCAGTATGGAGCCAAGAGCAGAGCAGCTGTGTCTATGAGGTTTGTTTCAATCCTGTACATGAGACACTGCAGGGAAAAGGTTAAGTAGGTGAACAACCCTAAATTCAATTTTACGGGTTAGTACAAAGTCTGCATCTTTTCTAGAAACAGAAGCTCTCATTCAGAACGCTATACCTTATTAGTTATTCTACAGCAGTGAGGAAAATGTGCCAGGTAAGGCAGCGAAGCATCGTTCAGTAGCTCTTTGCATCACTCCTTAGCTCCCTGACTCGTGTTGCTCAGAGGAGGCAGCCGTGGCCAGGCTCACCCTCAGCCTCTCCAGCACCCCCGAGAGCAGAGCCCGACCGTGCCAGCAGGTCCCCAAGCCGCTGCAAGACACATAAAGAAAATAACCTTTACAGGGAGAAAAGCAGGTGTGTGCCAGCCCTGCACATACACACCCGAAGCACCTACAAGCAGAAAGAGGAAACGGCTTGGAATCATGTCTCGTGTTTATCAGGGTCGCTTTTCCTTACGGGTGCCTTTGCCCCCTCTTCCCAGGGAACTGGCGGGTTCAAGGAGCTCGGTGGCACAAGGAAAGCCCTGAGGCCGTTCTGCCGGGAAGGCTTGCGGGTCCGGCCGTGCGGGCAGGGCGCCCACGCCTGGCTGTGGGGATGGCTCTGTGTGCCCACCGGCCCTCGGTGCAGCGGCGCTGGCTTTGTTTGACAAATACACAAGCTGACGCTTCGGCTTGAAAGCCCTGCGCAAGCTCCTTGTGCTGTGCGGATCAAGAGGACACGACACCCAGCCGCTGGCACCTTCTCCCTCCCTCAGCACCCAGGGAGACCCAGCCTGGTGCCCGGGGGAGGGAAACCTGCAGCCTCGGGAGGAGGCAGGCAAAATCACACTCAGCTGGAAGTTTTGCCTGCAGATACTGTATCTTAGCAGCAGCCAGGGTATGCTTTCTCAATATCCCCCATGCAATTATAAACGGTCAGAAAGTACTTTAAAAATCGGATTTCCATGATAATTCTGAGAATCGCACCACAGCCAAGCGGAGTCCTCTGCCCGGAAAACACTGACGCAAAGGCTTCCCAGAGCTGCCAAGCAGCAGTCGGTGTGAGACAGGATCAGTAACCGCAACCCGGGGTTGAGCAACCTGTTTGTCAGAGCGCGATCTGGCCACTTCCCGGGGCGGTGCTCGCTTCCCCCTGCACCGGCCATCCCGGCACAAAGGGCCAAGGGCAGGGCAGGCGGGGGAAACCCAGCCAGAAGAGCTGCCCGGCACAGGGTGAGGCGGTGCTGGGCAGAAGCAAACCCTACCCGGCTGTGCCCAACACACGGCTGCTGCTTCCAGGGGGGAATTACAGCCCGGGAGCCTCCAGAGCATCCCATCGCACCTTCACAGGAGGCCGGCAGAAGCTCTAGGGTGTGCACAAGGTTTCCAAAGACGTCTGTAGCTGAGTGGGTGTGAGCTCAGGGGAATACAACCTCCACATCCCAAAACATCACCTTTTATCTTGGCCGTGAAAGCACGCGAATAGTTGTCCTTCAGATGATGTAGAGCCTCTGCTTATCTGCTGTTGACGTCGTGCGTGGCCCCGTGGCCATCACCCCAAAGAGGAAGGGGGAAAAAAGGGAAACTACTTGGTGAAAGAAGGTACTTAGTGCTAGTGAATGGCCACCATAAGGATTTTCAGTTGTCATGGGATCTACTTTGTGCCATGATTGCTTTTTTTTTTTTTAATAACTAGCCTGAGGAAAAATCTCGAGGCAAAGCCAGAGGAGAGATCCAGCACCAAGATCTGGGGGTCACACGTAACCTCAGAATGAATCTCTGCTGCTGTCAAGGCAGAGAGGAGAAGTCGCTGCCTCTGCCTCCTTAAAGGCTGATCTTCCATCTCTACTTGCGAAACCTCTCAGGGGAAGTGGTCGATCTCTGGCTGCCGTTTGGAGTCGTTTTCATGGAAGTCTCCAAATAGATGTTATGCCTCAGTGCTGAAGAAGGCATTTTTTAGAAAAGTAAATGAAGTGCTGTTGCCACAGACCATGTTTCGTCAAGGACAGTACTGAAAGTGGATGAAGTTCAGCTGTTTTTCCTCTTGCTCTCTTTTTGCTCACTTCTGCACGTTCCCACAGCAGAGGGAAGAGAACTCAGCATTAACTTGTGCAGCCTAATGCAGAGCAGAGGAGAAATCCAGGACACAGGCCCTCAAGTAAAAGCAAGTTGCCTGAATCTCTTTTCACCAAAGAGCATTTTTCATCTACTCATTGGTAACAAAATCAGTCCAAGTGCTGTTCTGGCTGGTGCTAAGTTGACTGGAGGAGTTGCTACCCGTGGTTACCCATTCCCAGCCCCTGCAGTGACCATTGCCGAGGTCTGTGAGGTCCAGCTCGCTTCTGCCAACACAAAACAACCCAACTCTTGGATTTACCGAAGTAACCCAGGATTTCTGATGTGGGTTGTTCTTCTGCAACACTAGATCAGACACACGGGGTGAGCTCGAGGACGGCGGGCGAGCAGGGCTGGCCTCCTTGACCCAGGACACAGCCCCGTGCCCCCAGCTGCCGGACGCCTTCCCCAGACACCTGTTCTTCACTTCACAGCCCCGAGGGGCTGCCAGCAAAATAGTGGGTACTGCAATTAAAAAACAAACACACCTGTATCTGTATAAAAACTATTTTTCTCTGTATGGTGTGTGTAAATATATACAGCTTGAGGACATATGTGTGCATATATTCTTGAGAAGCACTGGGGCCAGAGGTGTACGGGGGCCAGCCTGGAGCTGCGCTGTTCCCAACAGGGACACCAGGGTTTCTGTTTCAGTTCTGCCTCGCTGCACGGTGCCTGCTCTGCTGTGCACACCAAAACCTGACAGACTGTGTGCACCAGAGCTCTCTGTGCTGGCAAACGGGCAGGGAAAGGGAGAGGAAAGTGCCTGTTTTCCCTGTCACCTCCTCCCGTGCAGGGCTGCCCTGCGGCAGATGTGAGCAAGTGCTGTGACGGGGATGCTGCAAAACACACCCGGCTGCAGTGCCTTCTGTTTTCAGTTGCACAACGGGGAACAGAAAACTTCCTATTTTGATATTTTTATTTTATTGCCATTGGAAACGTGCTCTCCCACACTCTCAATATCTGACAGGTCTGAGCCCATGTTGTGGCTCCTGGTGTTGAGGTTTAATGTCCTATTACGACAAAGCCGGCGGTGCAGCCTCCTGCTTCCAGCTGCAGGACCACAGCCCTGCCGAAATCCCAGCGCTACCGGTGCGTCACCATGGGCAGAACAGGCCCCGTTCTCTGCATGTGCTTTCTGTAAACCAACATCACGGTCTTCTTCGGAAGATTAAGGCGAGCTGTGGGTTACAGAAGTTGACACTTGTGCCACCCGCAATGATTTTGCTTCTGTTCACAGACGACAGTGGTCCGACCTCCCTCATACCCACTCACATGTCAACTATGGGATTTATTGCAATATTGGTCATCAGTTTTGGTCTGCCACAAGTGGGAACCAACATAGCGGGCGCTGCTGCGCTGGGATGGGGCGGTGGCACTGACCCTGCGGCTCCTCACCACCACCAGTGCTGGTGCTGCGGTCCGAGCGTGCGGCTGTGCAGCGAGACAGAGGTGCGAGGGCTGCGTGAGCTGGGAACACGGGTTGGCCTTGGTACAAATATCTCCCCTCCAGTGCCCCGGGCTCCTTGTCCCGGGGAGATAAGGCAGGCAGCGGTATCTGGCCGTGCCCAGGCGCAGGGTGCTGTGCACCGGGGTGCACCAGCCCTGCACGGGGAACCTGAGCCAGCCCTGGAGCCTTGCCATTATCACCTGTCTAATTCATTTGTTGTTGCTCTCCTTGTCTTTTCTCCAGTGCAACCAGAAGCAGGACCCGGTTTCCTGACCCCGGTGCTGCCGTGGCCCGGCCGGGTGCTGTGCCCAAGGCTGACAGTGCGCACTCCCCAGCGGCCTCGTCTCGTCCCTGGCAGGCAGCCGGGTGGCAGTGCCATAGCTATCCTCCATAGCAATGCTCTTCAGTGAAACCAGCTATTTTATGCTGATATTTTGTACACCCATTCTGACCTCTGGGATGAAAATGGCTTGTGTAAAAAGGCAAGAGGCCAGAAAGGAACGTGGCACCGTCTGCTTGGCCGACTTTCTAAAAATACCATGCACGATTCTGTCATCCCCACAGCAGGCACAGCAGCTTCTTCCATCCCTGCCGGGCTGATGGGATCTGATTTTCAACTTGTTTTCCTGTAAGGTCCCACTCCATCTGTCCCCTCCCCAGTAATTCTCGAACCCATTGCCCACCTTACTCTCAGGGTGTGAATGTCTGGAAAATATTAAAGTCTCATAAATTTTGTGAGAACAGGTAATCAGGCTGAGAAAAAAGAGACAGGCAACAACGAATTAAACCCTGGGAAAAACCTTGATGGGACTCCCTGCCTTATTAGACACCAGAAAATCCACTCTTCAGTTAAGCATTCTCTCTCATGTGGATTTGCTGGTGTTTAATGACATGTGAACTCCCACTACAGCTTTTCCTGTGGTTAGGACATTTTCAATGTGTGGCTTCTCTGATGTCTTATTAGAAAAAGAGTTGTGCTGCAGCCTTGGAGAATCCTGTCTGTCAGTCCCCAGGCACAAACCCATAGAAAGCCATTTACTAGTTTATTTATTAGTTCTGTGGCACACGGAGCTGCTTATCAGATCCAGCATTTTCCCATAAAAACAGATGAAAGGACAAGAGGGAAAGGCAGGCTGTGTATGGCAGGAGCCATCCCATTCCATCTTACCCCACCCCATCCCATCCCATCCCATCCCATCCCATCCCATCCCACCCCATCCCATCCCGTCCCACAGCACCTGCTGTGGCACCAGCTGAGGCTCCTTCCTCCACCAAGACCAGCCCCTCATCTGTCTCTAGGCATTCCCAGCTACCTTTGTGAACGCTCCAGTTTTGGTTAAATTCTTAGTGTCACCAGTACCTTGATTTGGTTTATTTTAGCGTGTATAAAAAAAATTAGTCTCGTGTAAAAAAATTCCATCTCCTGGATGACTTTGAATCCACTGTGTTTCAGTGGCATTGACCTAGTGCTTGTTCCATCAGCAACGACACGTAATGCAAATAAGCATTTCAGTTTCAAAACACTTGTAACTCTACTGTTTGTGTCTACTCCTATTTATCTCTTTCATGATCAGCTTTCCAAAGGTTTGTGAGCATCTCATAACACAGTGAGATACCTCAAGGGCATTTCACAAGGGCCTTAGCTCTTTCGTCCATGTCTTTTTTTTTTCTTTTTGCAAGTCTAGATAAAAGGTATGTGCTGGTTTGCCCTTATCTTCTGTTTCACTGACACACTCAAGGAATTTTATACGTTCTGACATGGATGATTTTCCATTATAGACTTCAGCAGCTTTGTCCCTATTTATTCATGCTTAGCCAAATGTCTCAGTTTTTGTTCCCATTCATTTATTTGGTATGAAACGAACACTCACTGGGCTGTAATTTCCAGCACCGCTTTAAGCTGATTTTAAACCAAGATTGCTTTTTGCTGGCAGTGTTATATGTTTTTGGAGGCTGTGCTGCTGGCTCCTTCCTCTGTTGCCATGGCACAGCCAAATCGGCTCTCCCGCCCCAAATCCTTCTTCCCAAAGCCGGGATGGAAACATTGCAGATGCTCTTTGGTCCACTATTTGTATAATTTTATCAGGCTGATGATTCTGGCTTTCTTGCTTCTCCAGGGTTATCGAGTCTGTTGTTTAAATGATCAGTGTTAGAGCAGGGAATGGTTCTCCTGGTCCAGACCTCCAAGCTTCAAATCTTACCTCTAAGCACAGCCAGAAAGCAAACAGGCAGCCAAAATGCTGACATCACTGGCCGAAGTAAAAATCCTCCATCTTCAGATTGCTTTGAAGCACAAATTGCCTTTCTGCCCCTTTCTCTCCTGCAGCTTATGGCTGCAGCACCTGCACAACACCCTTGCCTTGGCTCCCCAAGCAGCCTCGTGCAGAGCGAGCCCTGACGTGAACGCCGAGGTGATGGGAACAGGACGGATTAATACATTGGTCAGCTGCCAACCCAAACCCTCTGCGGTGTTTGGATCAGGGCAGATGAGAATTACATTTCACTAGGTGTCTGCTACACACACACAGTTCCGGCAAATAACCAAGGCTTGTCCTGGGACAGTTCCAAAGCCAAAACAGAGCTCTGCCCCAACCCTACCTTAAACCAGGACTAATCTTCCAAGCCTAATCTTCATATTAAATTAATCACCTAACAGACCAAATCGGAACAGGTTGAGGTGATTGTCTTACACTGATTACATCATATTGTAGTATTTATTTTGCTTTATGTTTTTGAAAACACTGCATTGTAGCATCAGAGACAGAAGTCAAAGAAAAGGGCCTTTCATGAACCTTGGTTAAATGCTCAGCAGTAAGAATCAGAACAGCTACTCCACCAACCAGAAACCCTTTTACAGGGAAATATTTCAGAAATAATACAGAAATATTCTAATATATGTAATTATCGACAGTAATACACCTGTAGGGAATACGATTAGTTTAAGGGCAGGAACTTGCAGCAGGAGCTGGGGGGCTCCTGCCTTTGTGGCTCCCAGCACTTTCGCAACCGTGACATAACTTCGAATTGTTTTTTCCTTCCCCTTCTTTCTTTTCCTCTTTCTTCTCTCCCTTCTCTAGACAAAGTCAGCAATTTAGCAGTTCAGACTTCACCAGCAGTTTGAGAGGCAGAAGTTGTGGATGGCCGAGGGGCAGAGGGCTCCGGTACCACCACTCCTCAGCGGGAGCTGGACAGGAGGAGCGGGCAGAAGAAACATGGCTCACATGTGACATGAGATGAGAAAACGGGGTGACTTTTACCAGTCATGCACTGTTGAGCACAAATTTCACGTCTGCAGAGCACATGGAAAACGGGCATAAAGGCCCTGGGGATTATGTCCGATTTTATTTCTTACTTGTTCCTTATGATGTGTAATATCAGTCATAAATCTTCTTGGAGAAACAAATGGTCCGTTTTTTGTGCTAAGCACAATAAATGGGCAAGCAGCTGTAGATAAACTTATTCTAAGAGTAAATTACCTCCAACCAATTTCTCGCGATTTTCAGGCCAGGTTTGTTTGCCACTCCATACGTTTCAGAAACTTTACCCATGTCAATGAAACATCAAGATAAGTGGATTTGTTCTAGATTCATGCAGAAATAAGAAAGCTCCATCTCTTTCATGACTCCCCTCTGTTTGTCATTCTGTCCTTCCACACACAAATTGAGAGATGAACTCCACTCCTTGTCACTCATCTTTCATGGCATATTTGCTTTTTTTCTTGTTTCATTATTTTCACACCACATTTTGCTATTAAATTACTTTTTTAAAGAGCTGCTTATTCAGGCCTATCTCTCCCTGGAATTCTCTCTGATTCTGCACTAAAAACCCAACTCAGACATAAGGCTGGGTTTGAGTTTCAGTCAGGCAACCTCCAACAACAGACTCGTGATCTGATCTTCTCCTATTTTGCAGTTATGCAAGGTTTGGATGAATTTGGTCATAGAGTGTCCCAGTTCTGGAGCTGTGCTTCTTATCCACATTTTATAATTCGCACAGAGGGAAACCAAGATCTTTAAAAGAGACTGGCAGAATATGATGCCCATACATCCAAGTTGAACAGCAGTGTGGGTTGGTTTTTTTTTCTCTCTCATGTCTCTGCCGAAGTAAGAATTAGCACTGAAACTTATTCTGGTTTCAGGTTTTTTTATATGTTGCTCATGTCTCATTTCTCTCCCAGAAACCTTCACATCCAGCAGCCAATTTCAGCCATGTCTGACAGCAGTAAAGATCCCCAAGACACTCTGAAAAACTCATGGAAAACAGGGACCTGAGCAGAAAGGGCTCTTGATGCCCCACAGAGAGAAAGTTTTACAATTTTTACATCACAATCACAATATTTAAAAAAAAAAAAGTATTTAGCACTGATTTTTATCTCACCTCTATGTAGAAAAACAACATCCACCGGTAAGGTAGGTTCTGCAATATTTTGGATTCAGTGCTGTTGAGCAGATGGTATTTATTGACAAACCTGCTGCTAAACTGTTTGCATTCCCAGGGCCGTAGGTGCAGCCAGCCCGAAGCACACTCACTACTCATTACTAAAATACTCATTTCCCTGGAAAACCATCTGTGTCATTCAGTCATGGCAGAGGCCCAGAATAATCCCATTCCCTCCACCACCACCTCCCCAGCACTATTTTTGCATCCACGCCTGGAATATGTTTCCTGTCTCCTTTCTGAAGCCCTCACCACCCACCCTACAGTAAACACAGGGGAGCAAGATGAATGAGGTGTAAACTGCATGTATCACCTCCAGTTTTTCATCCTTACAAATGCAAACTAAAGTCCGTGGGTGCAGGAGAGCGGCTAAGAGCAAGTCTTGCTAATGGAGCGACCTAAACTACGTCGTAGCACGTGCTGCTTTCACATGGAGAGGGGTGCAGGAGAGAGAGGCGGGCAAGGGGTCTCACAAAGAGGTGCCGACGCGGTGCGAACACCAGAACCGCCAGCTCCCCGCTGCGAGGTGTGCTGTGCCCAGCCCACAGAGGCAGCGACCAGCAGACGGGCTCAGGCGGCTCCTGCAGAAACACGCGACACCTCGGCTCGCGCTGCCCTGCTGCAGGAGCCAGGCGAGGGAGACGCCTCCGCCTCAAGAACATCGACACTTCCCTGTCTCCTTGGGACCACTGACACGTTTGGCATGGGGGAGCTGAAGGAGAGGTGGGTAAGGTATCGCTCCGTCACTGCCTAGGAGCTATTTACATACTTCTCAATTAAATATATACACAGCAATTTGCATAGCTAGTCGTGTATCTTTCATGGTGTCATGTACAAGCCTCTGTAAATACATCTTTAATTTAGGATGATGAATGCACCTTGCCACTCCACCCTAGGGGGTGGTAGCTTCTTCTTCTTTGTCCTTACCTGACTCAAGAAAAGTAGAATTTCACCCGAACACACTTTCTTACTAAGAAAATAAAGTTCTGCATTGCACCAGAAGTGTAGATGTGTCTCCTAAGGTGGAGAGATGATGGCCCAGATCAGCTTGTCACTGATTTCTTCCTGACAATAATTCCTTTTCCTTCACTGACAGATTCATAAGACATCAGATGTCTCGATAGTCTCGTATCTGCATAAGTCTGGAGAAACATAACATGCCAGATTGACAATGGATATGAACATAGGGGTTGCCCAGAGAGGTTGGGGAATGTCTGTCCTTGGAGACATCCGTACTGCTCTGAACAAGATCCTGAGTGACCTGACCCACTGTTGCGGCTGTCCCTGCTTTGGGGTCCAGCTGTACCACAGGACCTCCAGCGGTCTTTCCCAAAATACACTTTCTTGTGCTTCTATGACCATAGCAAGTGCGCCTATGGTACGTTTTACGATTTTGAATAATTCTTTCGAGGATCCCATCCCAGCATAATCTGTTGTCTGGAATAGGAATTACACAGGCACTCTGTTTAATTAATAAATTAAGCTAAAAGAAGGCACATCTATAGGGCACCCCACTCAGATGGCCTGCAGCCACCCACTCTGTGTGCAGGATGGCGTGAACCTGGAGGAAGTCAATGCACTGGCCGAAGAGGGACGTTTGAACTCAGATTGGGGCCTGACTAGCACATGGAGTAAAGGCAGAGCCATAGCAATGGCAAACACTCAACTCAGGCACTTTTACGCAAAATTTAGGCTTTCTGGAACAGAATTAAATGAGAGAGTCCCTGCTGGGGGTGAAGGTAGCACATAATAGCTGCTGTGCTTTGGCTCACATCCTCACTTATTGCAAAATAGCATCCCTGTTTAGACAAGCCCTGAGAGATGTAGACTTCTACAATGTGTATTTAATCTTTCCATCTCATCTTTTCTTACAGTTTTGATGTTTCCTCAGGCTTTGAAGATTCAAGATCATTTTTTCCCCAGAAACTATGAGTCTTAAGGCAAAAATAAGGCAGCTAGAAATTGCCTGCTGCCAATCCAACTGAAGAGTTTGTAACTTTTTCCACCACAGGAAATGTTCAGTATTTTAATAGCAGTCACCATGTTTTAATGCATTTATGCCCTTAGGGCAATAGAAATCCTTCATTCACGATGTTACCCACCCCGGATCATAGGACCGCTAATATTTGCACAGGGTACGGAATGGAAAGACAGACAGCTCCTCCTGGGAGCCGTCCCTGCTCGCTTTAGCTGTTCTATTTAATCCTGTATTGGGTCTGCATGGGATGGGGTTAATTTTCCCCCCAGCAGCCCCCATGGTGCCGTGCTGTGTATTGGTAGCTGGAAAGGTGCTGATGACAAACCAGGGGTTTGGGCTGGGCGAGATCTTTGGAGGGGACATAGCCAGGACAGCTGACCCAAAGGGATCTTCCACACCATATGGCATCTGCTCAGAAATAAAATCCATGAGAAACGAGGGGGGCACTCGTCGTTACAACATTTGTCTTCCAGAGCAACCACCACACGTTCTAAAGCCCTGCTTCCCAGGAAGGGGCTGAACGTCGCCTGCTTTTGTTTCCCTTTGCTTCCATGCACAGCCATTGCTTTTGCGTTATTAAGTTGCCTTTATCTTGACTCACAAGGGCTTTTCTATCTTATTTTCTCCCTCCCACCCCATCCAGCTGAGGAGGGTAGCGCCAGAGCACCTGATGGGCACCTGGTGTCCAGCGAAGGTCAAACCATTATGAAATCTCTTTTATATTTTTAGACAAGTAATAAGCTGGTGTGAAGACAGCCAGGCTGGGAGGACTGGGGGAGCTGCAGAGCCCGTCATTTCTAGGCTGTTTATTTAACCCTGCTTGTGTGGAACCATTAGCATGTGATTGATGGTGGTTTGAAACACTTCCCTGGTAACGGTCCAGCTGAAACGGGCCAATGTCCATATCAGAGAAACCACTGTCACACTTGGCAAAAGCTGTGCCCACGCTCCTGTTTGCTCTCTGGAAAACAGCAAACAAGCGAACACACACGAATGGTGAGCCACCATCCTCCCTCCCATTTTCAGCCGATCCCATCACCCTGTTCCTGTCCCGCCCCGTTCTTGGTGTAATTTCAAACACGCAAGACTCATCTCCTCAAAACCAGGTCAGGGCCACGTAGATGCCACCGCTGCTGCAGTTTAACAAGTTTTCAGCCCCACAATGAAACCTGTTCCCCTCCAGAGCAGCTTCTCGTGAAGCTCCTCAGCAGCCCCACAGAGCAGCCGCACAGCCCGGCCCTGTACAGCCCAAGGGTTTGGGTTTGTAACCAGAACACGCGATAGGCTCAGTAAGGGAGGTCAGAATCTTGCTTTTTACGGATGTTGCTTCTGCAAATAAAGTCTGCAAGAGAAAAGCTTTCTGAGCTTTTATTCTTCCTCCCCAACCTGTAAGAGAGGGAGTTTCCCTGCAGCACGCAGCGGTGCTCTGAGGTCCTGCAGAGGCCCACGTCGCTGCACAAGGCTCCACGGAAAAACTCGCCCCGTCAAAAACTGGCAGCAGGTCCCGCGGGATCATTTCCACGCCGGCAGCGCAGGGCCGCGCTGCTCCTCCGGCGGGACCGCGGGAGACGCGACCGCGACCGGCGAGTTTACATTATTTATTTTAAATGCACAAGTGACGCGGAGCCGGTGGCGGTTCCACCTGACGGGGCGGCTCCCGCTCCCCCCGCGCCGCGCGCTCCCTGCCGTGACGTCACGCCGCGTCACTGGCTCCTCCCGTGACGGAGGGGGCACGCGGGGCACGCGGCCGCCCCGAGCGCGGCTTTCCCGCCACGCGCCGCGCGTGTCCTCCCGCGCGGCGACAGCG